>JBCEWC010001955.1:0-37247 GCA_038996855.1 Solanum aculeatissimum | reverse complement strand
AGAAATCTCCTCTTCCTCTTCTTTTGTTTTTGTTGTTCCGCCTTAAATTCTAGTTAATTTGAGATTCAGTTTTATAATATAATTAACTTTATAAGATGAGACCCATTATGTAGTTCTCCCAATCCATCTTTTTTCTTCTCTTCTTTATTTTTTCATCACATTTTAAAACTAATTTTGTTAAATATATACATTGTGTTTCTTTAAATATTTATAGATATAGTTCAAGAAAGGCAATCTAATTTTAAATTTATAACATAAATATTTTAATGTTATTATTTTATTATATAAAGAGTAAACATATTCTAAGATTATTACACAAATTGTTTTTTAAAGCCTAAAAATCATTTAACATTAAAATTTATCATACAAAAGTCTATTTAATTTTATTTTTGATCACATAAAAATTATTCAACTTTGACTAAATTAACTAAAAATACATTTTTCATGAATCTTATATTTTATAGCAAAAATATGGTATACCGTTCCAAAATAAGTTAATTATTCCATTCATTTCTTGTTAATGATGCTTTGGAATTTTAGATTTGACTATTACTATTGCTTTGTTTAGTTATTTAACATTAAATAGTACTAAAAATGGTAATAAAACTCTCTTAATTTGAGAAAATGACCAAGTAAGTCGAAACATCTATTTTTAGAATGGGAGTCAAGTGAAATGAAGAAGAAAATATATTCGAGATGATTTTTTTTAAAAAATTTCATAATATTTTACTTCAGAGTACAAAGTTTATTAGTGTATACAATATCATATTTTCTTTTATTAATTTGATTATTTTAATGTAATTTTAAGTACTATAAATAACATTGAAGAAAAAATGATGTGACTATTTTCTTTCCTTATTAACGTACTCATTTATATAGTAAATTTCGTACACACCTTTTAAAAATAAATAAAAATATTTTTAATGTGATAGAAATTAAATATAGAATACTTTTATGTGATGAAAGAATAAATTTATTTTTGTGTAGTAAATTTTAAAGTTAAATGACTTTTTTATATAACAAAAAAAATAAGAAAATGATTTTATGTGCGATAAATTCAAAGTTTGATGATGATTGATAAAATATTTATTTTTTTAGTGTTACTATTCAATTTTTCAATTCTTTTAATTTTTATTTACCTCAATTTATTTTTTCAAATTATGAAAATAAAAAATAAAATAATTTAAGATTGACTAATCACAAAAAAAATACTAGTGAATTTCATAATAATTTTATTTTTCAAAAAATAATACATATGAGGAGAAAAGTTGTTAAGAAAAAATTAAGAACATGATGTCTCCATATAAGAATACAAATTATTTAAAATAAAATTATTATATTTATACAAATACTTTTTGCTTCATTTATTTAGGATTTTCATTCTATTAAGTTTGAATGTTTTATGATCAGGAACATCATTATTTATTTATTTTTATTTTTAAAAAAAAATTAGGGGTAAAGGAGAAAAAAAATGGGAAAGGAGGGAACAACATTATTGAAAGATGTAACCGTGAAATTTTTATAATGAAAAAATATAAGTATGTATACAAAATATAAAGGACCTATTATTAATTGAGTAATAGTATAAAAATATTTAGTGCAATTAAGTAAGATCGATACTTTAAAGTATTTTGAGTTTTGACTTTTTTAGTAAAATATTTTGAAATTGTATTTCAAAAATTAGTCTAGCACGTATAATTTATAAAATTACTTAATTAGAGGTCATACTAATAACAAATATAAGTTGGTTTACAAGCTATCAAATCATCATAACATAGTATTACAAGACTACAACGTGAACAAGTACTCACTTGGATTGTTCTTGACTAGGATCGTTACTCAATTATTTAAATATTTAATTTTTTTTTAAAAATACAATAATTAATAAATATGTAAAACTTCAATATTAATGTATGACTATTTAAGGTTGTTGTTAACTGGTGCCGACACTTATGAACTATGTGATTTTTATGATTTCTATAATGTGTTGATATCTATTATATTTAACGTGTTTTGAGTTTTAACTGTCGTTTTAAAAATATTTTTATATCGAATTTTAAAAAATTATTTAAACATGCAAAAATTTATATTTAAAACTCTTAAATATTTAAAAAAGATCTTATCATATATATGTAATTTAAGTATAAAGTTTATGCAAGGTAAGATTTTATTGATATTGAAATTTTAAATATTAGTGCTATTAATATATTTTCAACTAAGAAAATATTTATGCAAAATTTTCAAATAGCATGTTGACTTTCTCTCGTCCTACTTCTAAAGATAGATAGAAAAGGCGTGAAATAAAAAATTATTTAAATCACCATCAGAAAAAACACTATAAATAAAAGAGAGAAGTACTAAAAACACCCTCGAACTTGACACGAATTATTAGTTTCGTCCCTAAACAATTGATAGGCTTAAAAACAACCCTCAACTTGACAAACTAAGCTTAAATACACACTCGAACTTGACACGAATTATTAGTTTCGTTCCTAATATTGATAGGCTTAAAAACACTCTTCAACTTGGCAAACTAAGCTTAGATACGCCCTCCACTACTAAAAAGTAGACGAAAAATAATGGACAAAAGCGACGGATTGCGTTATTTTTTTGTCAAAGTTGACGAAAAAGTGATGCAGTCTATTACGTCGCTTTTTTGGTCGACGCTTTTAAAAAGCGACGGACTGCGTCATTTTTTTTGTCGACGCTTATACAAAAATGACAGACTGCATTGCTTATTTGCGAGGCAGTCCGTTGCCCCTTATTTTATTTTTATTTTTAAAAAATTTAATACGTTGTGACGGATTGAGTCATAATAATTAAATTAATTTTAACTAATTAAAATTTACGACGGACAGCGTCACAACGTCCATCACAACTTATTAATTTTTTTTAAAAAAATTTAAATAAGGGGCGACGGATTGCGTCGCAAATAAGCGACACAGTCCGTCGCTTTTTTGAAAGCGTCGATCAAAAAAGCGACGGAATGGACTACGTCGCTTTTCCGTCAATTTTGACAAAAAAGTGACGCAGTCCGTCACTTTTCATGTATTTTTTTTAGTAGTGGAGGGTGTATTTAAGCATAGTTCATCAAGTTGAGGAGTGTTTTTAAGCCTATCAATAGTTTAGGGACCAAACTAATAATTCGTGTCAAGTTCGAGGATGTATTTAAGCTTAGTTCGCCAAGTTGAGAGTGTTTTTAAGCCTATCAATGGTTTAAAGGTGAAACTAATAATTCATGCAAAGTTTGAGAGTGTTTTTAGTACTTCTCTCTAAATAAAATCACATCACTAAAATCATAGCAAAAAATGATTAAGCTTTTAGGTTGACAATTTTAATAATTGCTCATTACATGAAATACTTAAGTTAGAGTTATATTTCAGATTTTTTTTCTATCGTAATATGTTGATGTTTATCATATCTAAAGTATTTTAAGCTTTGACTGTCATTATTAAGATATTTTTTAATTACATTTAAAATTATTTAAATATGTAACTTAAATTTATACAAATATAATAATTAATAACTTAAATTTATACAAATATAATAATTAATAAAATTATTTAACTAGATGTTGTGGAAATAATAAATATAAGTAATGATCTACAAGTTATTCAATAGGCAAAACATAGGACACAAAGCTACAACATAAATGCATGATTCTTGTGGGATTTCTATAAAATAAGGTCATGCACAATTTAATTTATTTATTTTAATTTTGTATAAAAAACTTGCAAAATTTAGAGGTATATTTGATATTTCTCACATGTGATTTCGATAGTTAATTTCGATTTTAAATATCTCCCTTGTGAATCTATTTGTTTATCATTATATGAGTTTCTTGTGCTTTTTTTTTGTTGAAAAAATATGATAAATAAATAATAATAAAAAAGAGAGAAGAGAATAAGAGAGAAAAAGAAAGAAGAAATTAAAATTATTTTTTTGTGTTAATATTGTAATTTATTTTAGCAAAAAATAACAATACATAGTAATTAATTATGACATACTAATATTCATATGCATAACTTGCTTATATAATCATCTCAAAAACTAACATTTTAAAATTTATTATTTTAATTTTTATTTTTGATCATTTATTTTTCTCTTTATAAGTTAATGTATACTCATATTTATGTGAAATCGATCCTTATTAGATTTTTAAAGTAAGTAATTTTTCAAATTCAATTTTTATAGTCAGTTTATATATCAACTTATGTGTTATTTTAATATACAATCTCATCTATATTATATTCCTTGAAAAATACTATATTAATATTCATTTTAAATTATTCGTTAATCATATTTTTGATTATTTTATTTTTTATTAAATTATCTGTACTTGTTTGAAGTTTGCAACATTCAGAATTATTTGGGTGCTTTCTCTACTTGGTCATCAATATTGACTCACATATTCAAACAAAATAACATTCTATTTTATAAGCGGAGTCGGGAAAAGAAGAAGAAGAAGACGTACATAAATTTTATTTCTATTTTAGTGAGGTCAATAATAATTTATCTTAAATTTATATTTAACTATTAAAAAAAAGTTTAAACAAGATGAAAGAATGGTAAAAAATAAAAACTTAACTGTACATTTTAAAAACCTAAATTATATGATCATATCAATATTTTTATATTTACACAAGCATATAGATATTTTTTTTTGTTTGTAAAAAAGGTAAAATTATATGACCACAACATAATTATGACATCTTTCTCTTTAATTTCGTTTTTTCTTTTATTTTTAGAAAAAAATCACTCTCTATCTCTCTTTAATTTTGTCATTTTTAAATAGTCATTTATGGTAAAAAAAAATTCTTTTTGTTTTTTTCAAAAATAAATTTTGATATGTGAAACTTACAAGTTGAATTTTTTTTTCTCTCTCTCACTTAAATTTCATTTTTTTTTAAAAAAAATCTCTCTTCAATTTTGTCCATTTTTTTCTTTTATTATTTGAATTTTATTTCTCTCTCTTCAATTTGTTATTTTGTATCTTTTTGTATGAAAAAAGATTTCTTTTTCTTTCTTTTCAATTCTATCCTTTTTATTTCTAGTATTGTTTAATTTTTTTTTACCATAAATAAGCAACATGTTAAAAGTATTTGTGGTAGTTCAGATCCAACTATCATACCAAAAAAATTATGGGCGAATTATAAAAATCTCATACTTTACATGCATAATCTCAATATATACCAATTTTTTCTGAAATTACTAAAATCCCTTATTTTTTAAGAAACGTCGATACATAAACATCAACATTGATACAATGCGAATTTTAGGGTTATTGATGATCTGTGTGTATTAGTTATTAAAA
Source organism: Solanum aculeatissimum (assembly GCA_038996855.1). Lineage (NCBI taxonomy): Eukaryota > Viridiplantae > Streptophyta > Magnoliopsida > Solanales > Solanaceae > Solanum > Solanum aculeatissimum. The sequence goes on along the minus strand of JBCEWC010001955.1, from coordinate 31,933 downwards.
ATTAGACTATATCAGTTTTAATATACTGAAAACATTAAAAAACGTATCAGTAATTAATTGGTTGTTTAATTTTTTTTAGGTATCAGTGAAACTAATTGATAGTTTATAAATATGTGTTATGTATCAGCGAAATAGCGAAAAAAGGGAATTAAGTAATTTTTTTAAATGGTAGGGAATAATTGTAATTAAGTTTCCAAATGTTGTGTATTTCTGTAATTTGCCCAAAAATTATCAACTACGTCCGACTTTTTACCTTTTTATGCAAACGCTTATAACATACTAATTAATATATATTTATACACTAAAAAAATTTAACATTGTAAATTTTAGTAATCAACTAAATATCCTATATAGTAGAACCAATAAAAAAAAATCATACAGTCATCAAAATTATACCAAACAATCAAAATTGGACATGATTAAATTGGTTTATGCATAATTAATTAAGTGTAATTAGCCAGTGCTGTGTTTTGGTAGAATGTTGGTTTATTTGTTGGTGTTATCAAAGAGTCAATGTACGGTTTTGATGTTTTACCTAATTTTGGTGATATTTGTGATTTTTTAACGTTAGTTAAAAACAGTATATATGTTGACACCCAATTTTGACCTTCCACGACATAAATTAATTATCAAGCTTCTTCAAGTTTTCAACAATTTGAAATAATTATCTTTATTATTTTTATTATTGTTATTCTTTTTTAAAAAAATTCAATAGAAAAAATCTTTAGAACGTTTTAGTGATAATCCTTGAATTTTCAAATAATATACATCGTATAACTATTTTATATATAATAAGTTAACTTTTAAAAATCATATATACATGCATATATATACGTATATATATGTGTGTATATATTTCCTTATATATATTTTTCACTCATTTCAATATTTTAATTTTTAAAATCATATATATATGAGCATATATACGTGTATGTATATATTTGTATATATTTCTTTATATATATTTTTCATTCATTTTAGTTTTTAACTTTTTTTAAAGTCATATATACATGCATATATATGCGTATATATATATGTTCGTATATATTTCTTTATATCTATTTTTCTTCATTCTTTTTAGTTGACAATGTTTTAACCTTTAAAATCATATATACATGTGTATACATATGTTTATATATATTTTTATATATCTATTTTTCATCGCTTTTTATCGATAATGTTTTAACTTTCTAAAATTATAATCTTAAAAATATACATATATATTGTGTGTGAATATTATGTACGTATTTGTTTTAATTATATTTATATATATGTATATCTAATTGCGTATTTAGTTCTTTCTTTTTCGTAATTTTTTCGAAAATCATTTCAAAGATGGTATTATTATTATTATTATTATTTTTAATTAATTAATTTATATATTGTTTTTCAAAATTAATTATTTGATAATTAAGTTAATTATTTTGTTTCGTTGATTTTAAGAAGCTCCTTAATTAATTTGTATTAGTTCGTCTCGTGACCGATTTAATCAATTAGTTCGATTCAGTTACGCCTTTTAAATCCTAAATTGATCTTGATCTTGATTTTTAACGTGATTTATTTTTAGTTATATTTTTTCACGCACAATTCTTTTTATTGGATCCAAATTAATTCATTTTTGAACCCAAAAGTCCAAATTGGTCGAAAAGTGGGCTAATTATGTGGCCCATTACCAAAGACCCGGCCCAACCCCCTTTTAAATCGGATAAATCACCCCTATACTCTTTTAAGAGTACATATTACGGGTTTTAAACATACTATGTTACAATTACTAGTTTTAAAAAATTAATTACATGTTATAACAATTCTGATTTAATTAAAAACTTTTTTTTATCATTTTTATATTAAAAAAATAAAAAAAAATACTTATTATTAGAAAGAGAAAAAAGTGACTATTGAGATTTATACAAATCAATTACCCACTTTTAGGGATTTACTTTTCCTTTTACCAATGTGACTCTTCACCTTCCCACGTCTCTTTCTCTTTCTTTCTCTTTTCCACTACTTTTAAACTTGAACAAACAATTTCCATTGTTGAGTTCATCATCATCGTGCCCATTCATCGTTGTTGTATTTTCTTTTCAAAATCCTGAACAAAAATCATAAGGTGTCGTCTACACCCAGAAAGAGCCCTAGGCTGGCTGGGCAGGAAGTGCATGTCGAAATAATACCATCAAGTTTTAACATCTTAACTCAAACACCGGTGAAGAACAATGCAACACAGAGGAAGAGAGGTCCAACTCAAACCCCTGCCAAGAAGAGCGCCCCTGTCAAGAAGAGAGGTCCAACTCCATCTGCTCAAAATGGACAAAAAAGAAAGAAAAAAAAGTGTGAATTCTTATTCGACAGAGCATCCTGATTTAGTCGTTGAATCTGATTCAAATTCAAATTTTGTCCAATCGAATATTTCAAAAAAAGCAAAGACTATTTTGAGAGGAGAGTCCTCAAAATCTACAAAGAAAAGAGCTTGTGAAACATGCAAAGAATATCCAAAAATTTCCAAGCAAAAGAAGGTCAAATCAGATGTTAAGATATTTTTATGACATTATTTTCTTTTCCAAACATAATTTTAATAATTTCTTATGTATACAATATAAATATTTTTTTCATGTTGTATTGTGCAATTGCATATTTTTTAATTTTTAATTGTGCACGTGAGTCTCCAGAAATGAATATTTATTTTGTTTGAATACTAGTGGTAAACTGATTTCATATTAATTTAAAATATGAAGTTGGACAGTAAATGACTTTCTTTATGTTATTATTGGTATAATTTAACACAATTCTGATAGACAAATATATACATTTTTACTATATATTCATTGTATCAAATGTGTATAAAATTTACATTGATTCAATAGTCATGATATTTACATGTCTTTAGTGTATTTTTATATATATAAAATTTGGTGTGAATCTGAATTGGTTGACATGAGTTTGGTTTATGTAAAACAATCATAATATTGTTGTTAGTATATTTTTTTTGTATAAATTTGGTATGAATCTAGACTGTTTCACTTTCTATTAGTGTATTTTTTTGTATAAAATTGGTGTGAATATAGACTAGTTGACTTGACACTGGTATATTTTTTATGAATGCATTTTATATGAAATTGGTATAATACCTTACAATATATGATATGTTTAAACTTTGTATCATTTTTGTAAAAAATACACACTGGTGTAATAAAAATAATATTTGATTGTTGTTAGTGTATTTCTATTGTAAAATCTTTACTGAGTCTATCATTGCAATTTAGGCTCACGTTCCTTCATTAATTTATGAAGTCAATAACTGATTATCCTTCCTTTGGCGAGTATGTTTGAGTTTTACCATATTCAGTGTGCACCTCATTCTATAAAAATAATTAAGAAATTCATGCTCTAGTTGTTCTCAATTATTGGTAGAATTAAGCTCAAGATTCATATACCAGTTAAAGATGTTTTTTTTAAGGAGCGAACGAACTTGTAGCACCTTGCATATTGTTAGGCCTAGAAGCTGAAAGTTGAAGGAATTGTTTTAACTGACTTGGTCATACGAGCCAATCCACGACTCGTGGATGAGATCACGGGCTGTAGAAAGGTCTCATAGACTTGAGTCTAGAAAAGATGGAAAGTTTGGGGTTTTTGGAAGTGGTTCCACGATTAATAGGATGGATCGTAGATGGAACCACAACCTGTCTAAAGGGTCATAAAAGGAGACCTGAAGAAGCTTGAAATTTTTTTAAGTCTGAGGATGATGCACGATGGGGTTCACAGTTCGTGTATGGAATCACGGGCCGTACTATTTGTTTGTGATATGGAAAGTGTAATTTTTAGTAGCTCAACTTTTGTGACACAAGTTCTATGAAGCCAAAGACCCGAGCTGTAGGTGGAACCACGACCGTGGACGAAGTCTTGTGGATGGCTCTGGCAGTTTTTAATAAAGGACTTTTGGGATATTTTCAATTCGTTTAAATTCTAAACTACATCATTTTGGCCCTCTTAACTAACTTAACCGACCTAGCTCCTATAAATTCTATTCCTAATTCATTATACCTCATTTGTTCTCATAATTCTCTCAAAGACTCACAAATATTTCTCTCTCTAGACAAAGACTCCATTGAAGCTAGGGTTTGAAGGTTTGGCTTAAGGTATTCCAGAATTTCATCTTCAAACCTAGAGATTCTCACTTGAGGTATGTAAAGCTTAATTCATGGATTAGTTTCATCCATGAAGCCCAAATTCAAAATCTCATTTTTCTTAAAGTTTCATGATGAATTCTTATGGGCTTTTATTACATGATTCCAAATAGATGGATTATGATTCCTACATGATGATTATACTTATTTATGCATGAGTTATGAAGAATTACATGATTTTTATCATTTTCAAAGTGAAATTATATGATTATAAGTATGTGATGATTCAAACTTGTTGAATTGATGTGGGTTCCTTTACTAATGGTTCAAATTGATTTCAATTGCATAACTCCTCTATGAATTTTATCAAATTGCATATTTTTAACTCAATTGTTCGTGAACTCACACATGACCCTAATTTTTTATGATAAAGCTATGGCTTCTAGGAATATGATTTTTAGTATGAAAGAGTATGTTTTAAATGATGATCACAATGGTGAAGTATGATGATCATGATATGATAATGATGAGAATGATTAAGGTCCTAATGTTTATGCAATGATGATGATGCTAAAGATGGGGAGTATACCCATACTTTATGAAAAGTTATGTAGGTGGACTATTCCTATGATATGAGATGTTCTATGAAGCTATGATGGTTATTTTATAAGCTATGAAAGCATGATTTTAATAAAGTATGAAGTATGTTGAAAGCTATATATATGCATGATTTACATATTTCGTGGGATATGACTTAGCACCGAGAGGGCTTTGGTAGATTTCATAGTCCCAAAACTATGTGCCACCATAGGAATGATTTTCATGTTGTTATACCTTAAAGGTATGCTAATGGATTTGTGTAGCTTTTAATGGACACTCATCATGCTAGAATAGAACCTAAAGGGTGAAGTCAAATGATGGGTTCTCACCGTGCTAGGATAGAGCCTATAGGGTGAGGATTGAGTCTACCTTGGCAAAGTAGGGTCTTTTTTCGCTTAGTGTGGAGGAAACATCTAGATTCTATGTAATTGTTCGTATGGTCTTATATATCGGTTATGATATTATTCTCACATGTGTATGTTAAGGTTATGAAGGATTTTGATGATGCTTCTTCTCATGGTTTTATATGTGCATTGCTCATACATATTGTGTCCTTATTACATTGATTATTATTATGCATATTGCTATTATGTTGTGATGTTCCTTGATGCATGACATACCTACACACTTGGTACATTATACGTACATATTTTTTTGCCTACATAATTTAACCATGTAGGGATAGACGACGAGACTACTCATCCATTTTGTGGCTAGATTCAGAGTTTAGCTTTCGAAGACTTGTTGGTGAGGTCCCATGCTTCAGGAACCAACCCTTTATGATGTTTTTTCTATTGAAACTTTATGACTTTTCTTTGATGTATATCTTGAGGGTGAGCTAGTAAACTATGTTCTAGTCTTCACCAAGATCTTATGATGTAAAGGCATAATTTGGACATTATGATTGATGTAATTTCCCCTATTGGAAACTATGATTTCTATATTATATGTTCCACTTGTCTATTCTCTTATGTTTGTTTGTTTTACCTTATGTATGCTTATGGTATGAATATGAGGCTTGGATGGGATGACTTCGGGTGTCACATTCTCTATGTCATGGCTAGTCCCTAGATCCGGATCGTGACAAAACTGCTTGACAATATAGTCTTCATAGGTTCTATATCATTGTTACATGTCTCTGCAGCAACATGTTGCTTCAGATTTTTTTTGCCCTCAAATTGTTGGAGTTTGGAAGGTTAATAGCCGGTGGGAATTATGAGGCTATCAATCATTGCAATGTACAATTTAACGTACATATGGAAAGACTTAGTAGAGATTTTAAATTTTTCTTTGATGTTTTCTTCAATAAACTCCTTCAATCGATCGAGTGAGATTATCTCTTCAGAAGAAACCGACATCTCCTTGATAGACGGTGCTTGCTTCATAGGATTTTCAATCTCTTGAACTTCAATACCTTTCTTAGATGCATGGCTAGATTCTCTATATAGTAATCCATCAATCCTATCCATCAACTTGTCGATGCGAGCCTCTTGATTTTGCACGTGCTTGGTCAATCCTTTTAATAATCTTTGCCAAGTTTGCGAGTTGTTTCTCTATAGATGAAGCATAAATTATCATTTCTTGCATGATCATTGGATATATTAAAAAGTAATATGGATTCTCACGAAAGTTGATCTTCAAAGGGCTTTTATCATGCAATGTGTGTAGAGATGCCTCATTAGTTGAATCATAATTTTTATTTGTAATAGAGTTCTTAGAACCAAAGATCTCAAGTAGAGTTAGTGTCTTTTTTATCTTTTCAATAACATTACTTCCTCTTTCTCAAGCACTTGTAGAGGATCTTACTCCTTTTGGGGTTAAAGACCCAAAATTAGGAGTTGATATGGATGACACTTGGAGTGTTTATTGTCCTAGCATGGTGTCCTTGCTCCTTGTAATAGCCCTAAAATTTTCAAAAATAACACCAAAAATTTCTTCTACTTTAGTGGAGAACTTGGAGTCAGCAACCCTAGAGAAGCTTGATTAGGAGTTGATCTTTTTGGAAGCCATTTCAGTGCTCTTTGATACTTGGAAAGTTGAGATGAGAGGTAGAGATTATTCCATTGTGTGTGCCTAAATTTGTAGACAATTTAATTTGTGTTGAGAAAATAATAATCAAGAATGAAAAATATCACAATAATCATAGTATTTTATTTTAAAATATGAGCATTATAATTCCTATAAATCCGCTGATTCACCTTTTCAACTATAAATTCAAGAGCTCTTGAGTTTGATCTTGAATCTTGTTGAACTTGATGGATTTACTTTTGACTTGTACTAGAATTCAAGATCTTTTAGGTTTGATCTTGATCTTGATTTGTGAATTTGGTGAACTTGAAATTGATCTTGACTTGTTATTGAACTTGATCTTGACAATCCAAGGACTTTTGAGCTTGTTCTTGAATCTAGTGGTCTTGATCTTGAGTCGTTCTTGAACTTGAATATTTTCTTGAACTTGTTGATTGTAGAGAAATCTGCGGCGTTTGTTCCACAAGCTCTCTCTGGCTCCTTGTTAGAATTTTGGTGTGTTTTTTAAATTATGAGGATCTTATTTATAGTTGTAGAATAGAGGAGTTATGGTGGGAACTAACTTTCTTTCGGCCAATCAGATTTAAGTGACATGACGCAGAAAAAGTGATAACAACAAATTTCCTTTGACTAATCATATTTAAGTGACATGGTTATATTTGATTGGTCAGAACACGTCACTTGTATACGTAACACATTTTTATTGACTTTTGATTGGAATGAAAATGCCATGTCATTTTGACACGTGACATGATTCTATTGGCTTCTTTGTTTGATTTAACATGCCATGTCATTGGACACGTGACACCAAAATTAATCTCTAGGATGAGATAACATTGGACTTAGTAAAGTATGTTCATTATTTGTAGCTCAAATTAATGGACCAATCCAATGAAATTTGAACTTTATCTAAATTTATGTTTATTGAATTAAAATAATTAATTCATCATCTTAATTCACAATATATATTTAGACTAATATATCTTAAATTTAATATAATTCAAATTTTGAGAGGGTGTTCCCATTTCTTTTAGAGGAAAATTGGATTCATAAAACACCTTCATAAGGGAGAAAGGTAATTTGATCATCTTACAAATTGGTGTAGTTCCAGGTTTAACATTAAGCACTACAAAAGGCAATCCTTTAGGGTTCCAAAGAGATGTATCTTTGTGGCATATCGATACTGCTTTAACCTTTGTTCCATCAACACCAATCATCGACACTGTAAATGTCTTGGTACTTCCTCCCCCATGACAAAAATGCACTGCATACGCATAATTAAGTTTGTGACATACCATGTTAACGCCATCACCTACTTGTTCAACTTCTTCAATGGTATACTTTTGCAATAATGCTTGATTTCCCCCTCGTACCTCCGTTGCAATTGCCTTAACATTGTTTGTTCCAAGCATGAATACGCCAAAATCTACCATAGACTCCAAAGAAGTTGCACAATTTTGCTTTTGCCCTTTCTTCGTTGTCGCTTCACAAAATTTAATTGTTTCATTGATTGTTTGAGCATCCTTTGTGGTGCTATTTATTGAAAAATGACTTAAGATTTCTGTAATTTTTTTAGACGACAAGGGAATCAATTCCGCAAATTGTCGAGGCAAAAAGGGTGCTTCATTTTTGTTGGTGAAAGAGGGAAAATTGATTACTTTTTCTTTCTCCAAGTCGTTTTCTAGGAAGTAAGGTTTGTAAAGAAAATTATTATCTTGAAAATCCTTTTTCAGGTCATGAATCTCATCATCAGTAGCAGCACTAAAAACCAACAATCCATGCTGATGCAAACCATAATACACTTTTTTCTTTGTGTCACCAACCTCATTCTCTGTGGCAACATAATATATATAACAGTTAATTTTACTTTACTCTATTAACCAATATCCATTGAGTCAAACTAAGACTAACCTGCGAGGGGAAGGAAATCTCTCATCACTTTGGGCATAGGAGTATTAGGCAATTTTATTTTCCAATAAACCTTCGGAGATATAGATGCACGACTACTTGCTACAAATGCTAGCTACATATATATAACAACAAATTAAATAATTTTTTAATTTCCAGAATCAAATGGTACTTCAAAAGAATAAATTGTGAAAGATATAACAAAACTATATATATAAATCAAAACTATTACTCACCACACAAATGGTGAGGGAGTAGAGTAGCTGTAACTTCATTGTAGATCTTTTGGCAAAAACTTGGATGGAACCACAATAGATAAATGTCCTTTATTTATAAGCATACACTAATTATATTATATACCAACCACTAGGTGAAAGCAGAAATTAAAGATTACTGAAGCGTTGGAATTAGTGGTCTTGAAAATATATATTTTTCTCAAGTTGTATTATAGATACATTTAAGTAAAGAAGGCCCATCATCTAAGCAACCTATAAAGAGTACTTTCCCCATTTTAAGCTATTTCTTGTAATTTTTAAAATAATAAATTATCTCTTATTATTTTATTCAAATGTGGTGGCTAAGTTGCAATTTGCAACGCAAAATGGCCTACTTGCCACCTAAACTGCCACTAGTTTGTTATCTCCACATATAAAACTCAACTTTTTATTTCAAATTAAGTAAAATAAACATTCAATGTTGAGATTATATTTTAAATCATTAGTAAGAATAAACTAATTAAAATTCTTCTTAATTTATGATTTTAAGGAGCATGTGAAGAAAAAACACAATATCTAATTTAAAATAATAAATAAAATGATAATTTTAATATATTACTTCTAAGAGTATTATGAATCATCTCAATTATTGAAATATGATTGAGATAAATTTCATAAATGACAAATATATTACACTTAATAATATTCCATGGGTATAGTTTTTTTTTAATTACACTCTATAGCTATAGTAAAGTTTACTATGTGAATTTTTGTTTGTATATTAGGCATTTTATTTGAAAAACTATACAATTATCTTTTAACTGAAAGATTAAAAATGCAGTGAGTAATTTGTATTATTGTTGTGGAGTTCAGATCTATTATGTAATGTGCAAACGTATATATGAGTTATGTGTGAGTTATATCTATATAAGTATGTCACGATCCGAAATTCGAGTGTGATGACACTCACTTAACCCACCAAGGCGAGTCAACCCAAAACGTAAACAACTCAATATAATAATAAAAACAAAAGATAAACAGTCTAATAAGATAGATAAACATAGGAAATAAAAAACTACAACCATCCCAGAACTGGTGTCACATGTACAAGCTTCTATAATAAGAATACGCAAATAAAATGTCATGTTCCGGAAGGGTACCTTGTCGTGGCCGGTACTCAGGGACTATTGTTAGTCCCTAAGCGAACTACTTGGCCTCATAACGATCGTTCAATCATTCACATCAACGAAAGACTTAAAATAAAGTGACATTATGATGGACAACTCAATCAACAGTCTAACTCAAGGAATAAAGGCCATAGGCTAACAAAATCAAACTCAACATTTGTGACATAAGAGTAGATTTAAAGAAAACTCAATTTCAGAAAAGAAGGACCTCAACATCAATTCATCATCTTCTAGTCTATGAATCCTCTACACTCATCTAGAAGGTGCCAAGACAAATCCCGGGCTACCACAAAAAAATGCCTATGTCTATTCAATATAAGAAAGAAAAAGGGCTCCTCCGGATATCAAGGAGGACTCACCAAATCAGTTGAATGGGAATGAATCGTCAATGATGTGCCTGCTGAGAATCCCTAATATCTGTCTCTGCATCATAAAATGATGCAATCCAAATAGACGTCAATACATGAAAGATACTGGTATGTAAAATGGCTGAAAAAGAGTGACATAATCAAAGATACTCAAATCAAGTAAGTCAACCCAAAATCAACTCAGCTCAACCCAGTAAAACATGCAAGTTTAAGAACGTGGTCATGGTTTGACAATAAACTCAATAATATGCAACTCAATAGAATTAGTTGTGCAAAATTAGGGAGTTTCTCTAACCGACAGTACTTGCCACCACCATAGTTGGTGATGCACAACGAAGGTGACGTCGTTGCTACGCCCTTCCATTACTTGTCAAGGTAAGGACGTCACATCAACATCTTGGATCCATCATCCCCCTCCATCTTTTTGGGACAAGAGTTGCCAGAGTTAATTGCACAACTATCCTACGCTAGCAGCGTAGTTATGGGGTTTGAGTCACTCTTACTCTACCTAACTCGGTGCTCAATACTACTCCCAAAATATTCTCTTTAAAATTCATTTAAACTCATCTCAAACATCATTATCATCATCATATTTCATCAATAAATATATTTAAAAATTATTCACATCCTCATCAAAATATTTACTCAAAACATCATTTAAACTCAATGCTTAGTTTCATTAGAAACTCATTAAAACATGTATCATCTTACCAAGACTCTTTCTCTAATAATTAATTATGCTCAAAACTCATGTTCATGCAAACTCAGTAAAATATGCTCAATATGACCATCAAATCTCAAATTGAAATACTGCATAAAATTAAATATAATCCTCAATTAGGGTTCATGCGAACGAATATATGAACATGCATCCAAATCACATTCTCAACTCATGAACATCATCAAGACATTTTTATGTACAAGGAACTCATTGAGACAATAGAAAACTCAAAAAACCAATTCAAGAATTTACTCAATTTCAAAGATTTAACTTGTGGGGCGCGTGGATGAACTCAATCCAATGCTATGAATAGCCTTACATACTTGGAATAGAGATAGACAATCAAATTTGCAAGAAATTGACCTCTATCCTCTTGAATCCTAGCTCTCTCTTTTCTCCTTAACCCTAGTTCTAAATATGAATTAGCATAAATAATTGAAAATCCACGCTTAGGAATTGATATAGGGTTGAAAATAACTTCAAAACGACATGATTTTAGTCTAGGATGAGTGGGGAAAAGACTAGAATGCCCTTGCTTTTAAAATGATCTTCAAAGTATCGTAATGGGGAAAGTCCATGACGCGGACTTGTCGCAATTTAATTCATTTTTGACAAAAAACCTAAAACGCATTCAAAAATAGTTTTTCTATAAAATAACACATAATCATATTTATCAAATGCATTTTATGTGTGATTTTACATAAATCATTTTCTGATCGATTTTCTAATTCCGTAGAAAATATTGAAAGTCCAGTTAAGTGCAAATCCATGTCAAGTCTGCAACGTGGACATGTAGCACACTTTTTTGGAATTGCATTTTTGCTCCGAAAAATTATCTTTTGATCTGGTTGCTCTAAAAATCAACCAAGACTATTTTTCCAGACAATTGTGCGTGTTGATCACATTCCCGGTATAAGATTTTCAAAAAGTATTTGGGAAGATGCGTTACACAAGCGTTCTTTCATCTAGGGGTATTTTGGTAATTTTACCAGGTGTTGCATGAAAATACAAGTCTCAATGTTTAGTCCTCAAATAGAACATAACATAAGGTAAAATCCTAGAAGGCCTACCGGAGGTACAAGAAACTATCTCTCAAAAGATCCAAAAGCTCAATTCGATAATAATGAATACTAGCAAGAGGGATCGGGCTTACAACCTACAAAAATATAGCAAGGGGTGAGCACCAAACAATAAGGTAAGTAAATCAATGAAGAACACAAGTACTCCTTAACACCCAACCACATACTGCCGAACTACACACTTGCTCTCAAAAGAGTCTCAACACAATACAATATATAAATCATAAGAATATCGATATACTCATCATATAGCATCATATATCAATATATATCCAACTGATACTCAAGTCAAGTGGTACAATAGATATACGATCTCATAAGCAGTACAATTAATAATATCAAGAGAGAAATGATATGAGATGAAGTGAATGCCATGAGATGTAAATAATGCGATGCAATATCAAATAATCGTGATGCATGTCGGTCCTATGATATATATCCGCTGATCATATTTGCATCAGAATAAAATTCATAGGGATCTCACATAGATCATGTATCTGTGAACATGCCGACAATGACCTCAGCCAATGATCACCCATCCAAAAATAACCTCGGACACAATATTAGCCGACATATTACCTCTGCTCGCCGACAGAAACCTCGACTAATCCTCGATCGGTAGAGACCTCGGTCACCAATCCACATATTATCTTACTCATCTTTCGACAATAACCATCATAAGTATCAATGTACAAATAATGGTAGATGCAATGTGGACAATCTTAGTTTTATCATAATTTACAATATCGTAATAATATCAATATTATCACAGTCTTAATATCAATCCTATCCCAATATAAGAGACACTTGATATCAACATCAATTAATTCACAAGATTACATGTGTGTGTGTATATATATATACATATGTATATAGATCACGAGCCCACAATTAATTCACAAGTCAAGATATCACCATATGAACATTTACTTCATTCGAAATCTCATAATTAAAGTCTATGATGATACAATTCTACCTCAAAGTACTCAATTCCATACACATAGGAGCATACAAGGTTCAATCATACTTAACAAAAGGTTAGAAGTCCACTTGTCTTAGAAAATATCTCGAATCAAGTCAATCCATGACTTTTTCCCTTCCACAATAATCCAAATCACCACAACTATTCAAATGTAGCATCACAATCACATAACAAATCTAATGACACTAAAATCAATCAATTCGTGTGAAAAAGGATAAAATGATAAAAAGTTTCATGCTGGAAAAAGTAGTCAGAAATTGAAATTTTGTACATGAAAACTTTTCCCAAGTAATAAGGAGTTCAACAGTGAAAATCATTTTGAAAACAGAGTTAAAATGAGGTAGAAATCATCAAATTATCATAAGAAATCAAAGTTCGAAAATCTCCAAATTTCTCAATTAAAACCCCCTAATTACAAGTTAAAAACATAATTTAATTAATCAAAATTGAATATATAGGTTAGAAAATAGTTACCCAATAGATTTTCCTGGAAAAACCTTGAAGAATCTCTTGAAAACGATGTTTGGGATATTAAAAATGGTGAAAAAGTCCAAACCCGTCACTTAAAACATGTCACTGTTCATGCACCATTTAACTCTCCATGAACGCGGAGGTCACGTGCGATTCACACTCCACGATAACGGGTCCATTTTTGTGAATGTGAAGGTCAAAGCCCCTACTGCTCCCTGAATGTGGACCCTTCAACCGCCAATGCAGAGGTATAATTCCTTGACTTCTGCGAATGCGGAGAAGAAAATAGGTGGCACAAGATACAACAAAAGCAACAATTTTGCACAACATAGAAAATCAAGAAATAGACCCTCGAGATTCGTTTAGAACCTCGTGAATACAAACTAAACATGGAACCCTACCAGTAATGACGTTCTAGGCTCAATGGAACCATCAAAATTCAAATTCGAGACCTCCTTGGCCCAGAACCCAAGAAAGGTCGTTTAAACTATTTTAGGACTCAAATACTCAAAATAACCTCAGAAACTCTAAAAATAACAACGAGACCATTTCTAGCCTTAGTTTCACCACCCAAAACCACTGGAACTGACGTAATTTTGATTTGAGCTTCCGATCTTTGAATGTTGACCAAAGTCAAACTATGATCCAAAATGAACTGAAAATGCAACTCTGGATCTAAAATATTCATTTTAACTCTAAATTTAATTCTGTAAATTCTCCTAGACCAAATTTGGCATTCCAGAGCTGATAAAATTGACGGAAATGAATTTCGAGTCTTGAAACTCAAAACTAATATAAAACTCAAAATTTTCAACTTTAAGCCTTTAAATGCTCTTTGTTTAGCAAAACTCCAACTTTTTACAACATTTTCAAAATTTGACTTTTAGACTTAACCAAAAAAGACCCAAGGCGACTTTCGAGAAGGGTAAAATGGTAATTTTGTCAAAAAAACCAAAAATGACCTTCGAGGTCATTACATCATCCGTTACTAAAAACAATGTACGTCAATGAAAATGAGATAAGGGACATACCTGAAGGATAAAAAAGCTGAGGATATTGGGCACACATATCTAACTCTATCTCCTATGTAGACTCACTCTCGGGCTTATGACTCCACTGGACCTTTACTGAAGTAATCTCCTTAGTCCTTAACTTTCTCACCTGCCTGTCTTGAATCACCATCGACTACTCCTCATAAGTCAAATCTGGGCTCAACTCAACTGAATCCATAGAAATCACATAAGACTCGTTCGAAATGTAACGCCACAACATCAAAACATGAAACACAGGATAAACTAAACATGTTGGGTGGCAAGGCAAGTCTGTAAGCCACCTCTCCCACTCTATCAAGAATCTCAATAGGACCAATAAACCTCGGGCTAAGCTTTCCCTTCTTTCTGAACCTTATAAAACCCTTCAAGGGTGAGACCTTCAACCATACCATGCCACCAACCATAAACTCCTAGGGCCGAACCCGCATTAGTATAGCTCTTTGGTGACTCTAAACGGTCACCAACCTACTCTGAATCAACCGCACCCGCTCTAGATCATCTATCAACATATCAAAACCCATAATTACCACCGCTACTGAGTCAAATTATCCAATGATCAATCTACATCTCCAGCCATACAAGGTCTCAAAAGGAGCCATCTGAATGCTTGAATGATAACTTTTGTTGTACGTGAACTATGCCAAGGCTAAGAATTGATCTTCTCTAGCACCAAAATCAATGACAACAAAACCAATAACTTTACATAACATAGAAAATCAAGAAATGAACCCTCATGGTTTTTTGAAAACCTTGCGAACAAAAAATAAACATGGAACCCTATAAAAAATGACGTTTCAAACTCAATGAAACCGTCAAAATTTGAATTCGAGACCTCCTTAGCTCGAAACCTGAGAAAGATCATTTAAAATAGTTTAGAACTCAAGTAACCAAAATAATCTCAAAAACTCTAAAAATTACAATGAAATCAATTCTAGCATTAGTTTCACCACCTGGAACCACTGGAACTGACAAAAAATGTTGATTCATATTTTCAATCTTTGAATGTTAATGTAATGACTTGAAAATTTTTGAACTTCATAGGGGTTGATTTAGGTCTAATGGAATCTATTTTGGTTGGCTAGTAACAGTCATGGGTCTTACTTATGTGGCCATGTTCAAAGAAATCGAGTTGATTAAGTTTGTTTGACGTTTTGTGGAGAGTACTGACTTTGAATGACTATATCTCTTGTTACGAGATGAACTATGTGAACTATGACCTATAAAAATGAAGCTATTTGAGTTATCTTTGTAACACAATTGGTTTCAATCAAATCGGAGTTTATATGTGGAAGTTATGACCATTTCGGTGGGACTGTCTGTGGCCAAAAGTGTTCTGGAAAGGGAGGACCAAAGTTGGCAAAGGCAGGGCTATACGGATAGACCACGGGCTGTGTGGGGGTTCATGACCCATGAGCCCATCCGTGGGTTGGTCCAGAGAGTGGGCCAGGAGATGAACCAAGGCCAGAACCAAGTAAGGCTCCACGAACCATCTCACGGTCCATGTGATGCCTCAAGGTCCGTGAAGGCCTTCGTGGAGTGGTCCAAAGACTGCCTAGACCCTAGGTCCAGGAATCTGGGCCACGTGAGGCCCTACAAACCAGTGTATGGTCCGTGTGTAGCTTCACGGACCGTGAGTCCTATCGTGGGGTGATCCAGAAAGTCCTCCAAGATTTCAAGCCAAGGCATGAACCAAGTCAAGCCACACGGTAGAGTTCACGGTCCGTGAGCCACTACACGGATAGTGTGGATGCTTTCATCAACGACTGCTTCAGTTATCTGCTCCATTTCATTAATGGTTAATTGGTAATTTTAATTATTCTTAGGGTCATTTTAGCCTTTCTAAATTCTCCTAAAACCGCTAAATTTAACCCTAATTCATTTTAATTCATTCAAGCCCTCAATTCACCTCCAAATTCTCTTAATTTTCTCTCATCCACCATTGAAGACCAAGCTTGAAATTAGGGGAAACTCAAGTCTTCATCAGAAACTTCTCAATCTTCTTGTTAAATTCAAAGTATGTGGGATTGATTCATGGTTTCTCTTTCAACCATGAAGACCCCAAACTTCTTTTCTCTAATTTTGATGAATTATGATTTTTCTTGAAATAGGTATTTTAATTTAAGGATGATTTAGTGAGTGTGGGTTGTTCTTATTTAATGATTTCAAGATGAATTAAGCTCCCAATTGATGAATTCCTTTGATTTAATGAAGATACAAGTATGCATGTCCCCTTACTATTTACTTTATGCATGGGTAATGTTAAATTGAGGTTTAATTATTGATTTAAACTTGAATTTCTTATGGATTGTTCTTAATTTGGATTTAAATTATGAATTCTAGTGCCCATGCTATCCTCATCATCAATCATGACATTTGCATGCATGAACATGGATTTCATGAAGGGTATGATGTGGGCTAAGTCCCAATATATTTATGACTATGATTTTGAACAAGTATGGATTATGACAAGAATGTGATCATATAATGTCTATGATATGACTCTTTGAGCTACCATGGGTGTTTACACCAATATGTTATGATATGACAAGTATAGAGCTACTCTTTGCATGAAGTTTGACATGAAGGTGTATTTGACTTTTTAGTCCATTGAAACATGATTATGAAATGTGTTTGACTTTTTGTCACGTATGCATGAAAGTAAAACAAGCAATTTGGCCTTTAAGCCTAATTCTGCATGATTATGATGTCAAGTGTTTCCTTTCCATTTTAAAAGCATGTATATGTGTACATATTCTTGTGGGATGATGACTTAGCACCGAAAAGGATTGGAGTAGTAAGTGGACTATCCCAAGGGTCCCACTCCTTTCCCTCAACTATGTGCCAACATAGGTTATGCTACCAAAATGGGAGGCCTATAAAGTATGCTATGCTATGATATATTATGTTATGTAAATCCTTCCAAAATGACCAAGTCGTAAGGAAGGTGGCCATCACATCAAAATGACCAGGTCGTAAGGTGTGATGTAGATTACCTTTGGCAAGTAATTTTCTCTCATCCGATGGGAGGCCTCATCGGGCAAGTTCATGTTGTAGCTCACATGAGTTTTGATGTTGGTTATGGTCACATCCCCTATACTATAAGCATTATTGCATTTCATGCATCATATGTTTCATGGCATATTGATATACTATCCCTTCCTATATTCTCTTCCTATATATGTGCCCTTGTCATCTAGCTTGGTCATAGACTCATGTTCATATGCATTGCATGCCCACATACTTAGTGCATTCTTATGTGCTAACCCATACTTTTTGTCTACATGCTATAACCATGTAGGGATCGAAGGTGACTTTCATCCCCCGCTAGACGGCTAATCAAGATTCTTGAAGTTATTGCTTATGGTGAGCCCTATACTCCAAGGGAAACACCCACTTTCATCTACCTTTGTCTTTACTTTATAACTTGAGGGTAAGCCCAGAATATGTCGAGCCCCCATCTTATTTTATGTAGAGGCATTATTGCACATATCAAACTTTATTGTACGTTATGCTATGTGTTATTTGTAATGCTATGGCTACCTATGTTAAGTGATGATATCTTATGTTATGTTTCTGTTTCGCTTACGCTATTATGATATGTTTGGATTGAGAATGTGCTTATGTGGAAAGTTCCTAACCCTGCTTGGCCCCATAGCTTGAGTCATACTTATTCGCCCCTTAAAGCAAAATTGCTATGTGCTACATGATTCATGCTTATCATATTCCTGGCAACATCACCATAGCTTGAGTCCAAAGCCCCGGAATCCCCTAGACTTATGTGCTATTTGTTTATTATACGATCTTTTGAACTGATGATGTATGTGATGATGGTATGATGGCTTGATCGAGGACTCTCGGGTTCTCCTTCGCCATATCACATCTAGGCCCTGCTCTCGAGTCGTGACAAAAGATGGTATCAGAGCCCTACGTTTGTAAATAATCCTCGAAGTCCAATATGCCACGTCATTTATAGTCTTGTTCATGGGTGTGATGCGCGCCATACCTATGAACGAGAGGCTATGACAACGTTTTAGGAATTTTCTCATTTATTTGTCCCCTTATGTCGTGTTGTGAGCTGTTATGAAAGATTTCTTGAAATAGGGTGTTCTTGTTGCTCTTTTAGAAGTAGCCTCCCAGAAGAGCTCCCTTTCCCAGACAGGATTTTGCCCCTGAGGAACAAGCCCCTCGTGAGCCTGTGGAGGAAATAGTGACTCACGCTAAATTTCAAAATGTGGTGTCTATGTTGGCCCAAGTAGTGGCTAATCAAGCCTAACCAACTAATCCCACGAATGGTGACACTCTAACTTCTGGGGTGAGGGACTTCACCAGGATGAATCCTTCAGAATTCTTTGGTTCGAAGAGTGATGATGATGCCCATGAGTTCATTGATGAGTTCATTGATGAGTTCACGAAGGTGTTGACTATTATGGATGTCAGTTCTGAGAAAAAAGTTGAGTTGGCTGCATATCAGTTGAAAGATGTGGCTCAAGTGTGGTATAATCAGTGGTTGGTAGAAAGAATGGTAGATGCTAAGGTTGGTTAGAAGGAGCTCAAAATGACCTTTCTAGACCGTTTCTTCTCTCTTGAACTTCGGAAAGCCAAGATGATCGAATTTATTAACCTTAAATAGGGTAGCATGACTGTGAGGGACTATTCTCTCAAATTCACTAAGATTTCAAAGTATGCTTCTATGCTAGTAGTTGATCCCCGTACAAGAATGCACAAGTTTATTTTGAGTGTTTCTGACTTAGTAGTGAAAGAATGTCATACCGCTATGCTCATTAGGAACATGGATATCTCCCAGCTCATGACTTATGCTAAACAGATTGAGGGTGAGAAGCTCAATGAGCCAAGGGTGAACGACTCTAAGAAAGCCATGTATGATGGTGGGTTCTCCAACTTTAAGGGTGGTGGCAGATTTGGTCAATTCCAACAAGGCCAAGGTATGAATGTGAGGTTTGATAACCCAAGGGTGCCTCCTCCTAATTTACAAGTTGGGGGTAGTCCACGAATTCCCCGGTGTGACCAGTATGGGAAGAACCATTTGGGTGATTGTAGGAGAGCTTCAGATGCTTGCTTTGGGTGTGGAGGCTTGGACCATAAGATTTATGACCGTCCAAGGGGTGCAAAGAAAAATCAAGCGGGCCTCGGTGGTCAAGGGAAGCCGAAAGCTCAGATTGTTGGTGCTCCCGGGAACAACAAGTTTTATGCTCTTCATGCCCGACAGGAGGTAGAGGAAGCTCCAGACTTCGTGATTGGTATGTTAAAGTCTTTAATTTTTATGCTTATGCCTTACTTGATCCCGGTGCCAATTTATCTTTTGTGACTCCTCTGTTGGCTGTTAAATTCGGTTTGAGTTCTGAAACTCTAAGGGAACCTTATTTGGTATATACCCCCCGTGGGTGAGTCTATTATTGCCCAAAAAGTGTATCGGGGTTATCCTGTCTCTGTGTTGCATAAATTTTCCCTGGTGATCTTGTAGAGCTTAAGATGTATGACTTTGATGTTATTCTTGGGATGGATTGGTTGCATGCCTCCGTTGATTGTAGAACTATACTAGTCAAATTTCAAGTTCCTAATGAGCCTGTATTAGAATGGAAGGGTAGTGATTTTGTAGTTAGGGGTCAATTTATTTCCTACCTCAAAGCATGGAGAATGATATGCAAGGGGTGTATCTATCATATTGTAAGGGTTAGAGACGTGGAGGGTGAGTCACCGACGCTTAAATCGATTTCGATGGTTAATAAATTTTCCGATGTGTTTTCTGAGGACTTGCCCAATATCCCTCCTGATAGAGAAGTGAATTTTGGCATAGATCTCTTTCCGAATACTCAACCTATTTCCATACCTCCTTACCGTATGGCTACGGCCGAACTAAAAGAGTTGAAGGAACAGTTGAAGGACTTGTTGGAGAAGGGATATATTAGACCAAGTATTTCACCTTGGGGTGCTCCCGTATTGTTTGTAAGAAAGAAGGATGGTTCACTTCAAATGTGTATTGATTATCGATAATTGAATATAGTGACTGTCACGAATAGGTACCCATTGTCCAGAATTGATGACTTGTTTGATCAACTCCAAGGGGCTACTCATTTCTCTAAAATAGATCTTCATTCGGATTACCACCAGTTGAAGGTAAGGGAGTGTGATATTCCTAAGATGGCCTTTCAAACTCGTTATGGGTATTTCGAATTTATGGTGATGTTTTTTGGTTTGACCAATGCTCTAGTGGTATTTATGGATCTTATGAATCGGGTATTTAAGTCATTCCTTGATAGTTTTGTGGTGGTGTTCATTGATGACATCCTGATTTACTCCCGAAGTGAGCGGGAGCATAGGGATCACTTGAGATTAGTGCTTCAAACTTTGAGGGAGAAACAACTGTTCTCCAAGTTTAGAAAGTGTGAATTTTGGTTGAGAGAAGTTGCATTTCTTGGTCATATGGTGTCCGGTGATGGCATTAAGGTTGATCCTAAGAAAATCGAAGCGGTGAAGGATTGGCCTAGACTGTTGACTCCTTCAGATATTCAAAGTTTCCTTGGATTGACCAGTTACTATCAGAGGTTTGTTGAAGGATTTTCTGCCATAAAGTCCCCGTTGACCAAATTGACCCAAAAGAAGGCTAAGTTTTTGTGGTCAAGTGAGTATGAGAAGAGTTTTCAAACCTTAAAAGATTGGCTCACGTCGGCTCTAGTTTTTTACCTTATCCAATGGGTTAGATGGGTTTATGGTGTATTGTGATGCTTCACAGTTCGAGTTGGGGTGTGTACTTATGCAACATAGTAAGGTGATATCTTATGTATCTCGATAATTGAAGGTACATGAGAAAAATTACCTGATCCATGATCTTGAATTGGCGGCAGTGGTGTTTGCTCTAAAGATTTGGAGACATTATCTATATGGGGTTCACGTGGATATTTTCACCGATCACAAGAGTTTGCAATATGTGTTCACCCAAAGGGATCTTAACTTGAGGTAAAGGAGGTGGTTGGAACTTCTCAAGGATTATGACATGAGTGCCCTTTACCATCCCAGCAAGGCTAATGTTATGGCGCATACCCTTAGTAGGCTATTTATGGGAAGTGTGTGGCATGTGAATGAAGGAAAGAAGGAGATAGTGAAGGATGTGCATCGGTTGGCTAGATTGGGTGTTAGGTTGGACGACTCAAAAAATGGCGATATTTTTGTTCAAGGCGGATCCGAATCTTCGGTGGTGATAAATGTTAAGGTAAAGCAAGACTTAGATCCTTCCTTGGTGGAGTTAAAAAAATTAGTTGCCAAAGGAAAGATTGAGGTTTTCTCCCAAGGGGGAGATGGTGTGCTACGGTACCAAAATTGATTGTATGTTCCGGATGTTGATTATCATGAGTGAAGCTCATAATTCCTAATACTCTATTCATCTGGGATCCACTAAGATGCATCGAGATTTGAGGGAGTTGTATTGGTGGCATGGCATGAAGAAAGATATAGCTAAATTTGTGTCGGAATGTCCGAAATTCCAACAGGTGAAAGTTGAACATCAAAGGCCCGGTGGTTTGGCCCAAGATATCAAGATTTCTACTTGGAAGTGGAAAGATGTGAATATGAATTTTGTGGTTGGGTTGCCTCGTACTCGAAAATAATTTGACTCAATATGGATTGTTGTGGACCGAATGACTAAGTCGGCTCACTTCTTACTGGTCAAGACTACTTATAGTGTCGAGGATTATAATAAATTATACATTCGAGAATTGGTAAGGTTGCATGGTGTACCAAGGTCCATCATATCGGATCGTGACACTCAATTTACTTCTCACTTTTTGAGGTCATTGCAAAAGGGACTTGGTGCAGTGACGATGACAAATACTAAGCCTCCAAAGACTAAGGTGATAAAGCAACCCCCACTACTGAATACATAAGTCCGAGAGTTACAAGTTGACATATCAGAGTACATATCCAACGTCTCCCATACAAACCAGATTATCGGTTCCCATTTTCACAACCTAGTTAATTATCGAATGCGGCTTGCATAGGACCAGAATGTCATGCATGATCCAACTCAGAAATCAGAGTTATTAAGGTGGGTGAAAGGTCATATTGTTGAGCGTGGTGTCGACGCCGAGTGGGTAGCTAGCCAGGTTCCGATCAAGAAGGCCACACTGAATTTTTTGGCCAAGTTTTGATGGGTCGTGATCCGGTCTCGTATATGTTCGACTATGGTAGATAACACTTTAACCTCGGATAGCACAATTATTGTAACTATCATGGGCGGATATGATATTGATTTCGCTTAGTGCATCATTGTTGAGATTCATGAGCATACATTTCAGCGTTCGTCACTGATTATTGATTTTTTACTCAAAGCAGTTACAAAATATACACAACTATTGCCAACATTCAAAATAATAAAAGCTATAACTAAATAACACGAATTTAAAACTAAAAATAATAGTTAAAGCGGATCTCATAATTTTAACAAAATTGTACAACTAATTAAAGTAAAGTAAAATAAAATAAAAATATAATTTTCTTAAATTTTTATGAAAATGCCCTTGTTTCGCAGATACATCGATGAAAACGTGTATATTTTAGCTTTAAACTATCTCTTATATAATAAGAGAAAATATATAAATATTTTAACACTATTTTACTAATGCTTTGTATGATCAGATTTTCAAATTTATTTATTTTGAAAAGTATATTTTTTTATGAATTATCCTTTTTTTTAAAGAAAATAATATTTTTAAAGCGTAACAATTTATAGTTAATTAATTAATCTTAAAAATATTTTTGCCAATTTCAAAACAATAATTTGTATTATTTCAAAATTTCAAAAGTGCTATTGGGAAAAAATAACTTTTTAAAATTCTTAAAAATCTGATCAAAAAAGAAAAAGATAAGGGACTAATCCTTATAGGAAAAAAACAAAAAAAGAGTCTTAGTAAAAGCATGAGCAAAGATGTATTTCGTGACTGTTTTGATGCCACATGCAATATCCATGTGAAGATTACTAAAAATCTAAATTCTATTTACACTAAGCTAATGTGGTGCCTATAAATAAAGGATATTTTCTGTTCTCTTTCCATCCAAATTTACAAAGCCTTTTAGCAATTTCAAAATTTGTCAATGAAGTCTCAGTTCCTCTACTTGATCTCATTCTTTTGGGTAAGTAAATATCTCATTTATATATGTGTTTTTTCCTCCATTATATCCAGTTGTATACTTTCTTTATAATTATATTCCTTGACAAATCAAAGTAATCGTAATTGAAAAAACGTCAACTAGTATTCTACTGATTGTTTAATTTCATGGGAAATTATAATGATTGAAAATTTAATTGTTTATTTTTTATATCTGTAGGTTGCTGTTATAGTAATTCATGCAGCGATATCTCCCGAAGTTTATTGGAAAATAAAATTGCCCAACACTCCGATGCCCAAAGCGATCAAAGATTTTCTTTCCCGCACAGGTTTTTCTTCAACTCTACACATTATTTTTTAAAAAAAAATTAAGAGTTTGTTTGATTTTGTATATATGACTTCTTCAGAATATCCATTTAAAAAAGAATAATCTAATTTGACTCACTACAGATTTTAAAAAGATTGAGTGTTGCCAAAAAAAGAAAGGAATCAATTTTTTAAAACAAACTAAAAAAGAAAATAGTTTTTTTTAAACAAATGAAAAAAAGAAAGTATATTATTTTTTTTTAAAATAGAGCGAATACTTTTTTCATGAAAAAAGAATTATTTTTGTCATTTTTTTGGGTGAAAGTCATACTTATTATAACTAATACTGATATGTTTGGCAATGTGATTTTGCAGATGATAATACTAACAGTCATCAAAAAGTATACCTTGGTAGATTTGATTATGGAGTGTGGCCTTGGCATCATGCTGCTACAGAGGAAGAAATTCGCGATCTGAAAGATGATGATAATAATTTCCTTTACAAACCTTACTTCTTCGAAAACGACTTAAAAAAAGGAAACATCATCAACTTTCCCTCTTTCAAAGACAAAAACGATGCACCATTTTTGCCTCACCAATCATCCATTCCCTTCTCATCGAAAAAAATCCCAGAAATTCTAAATCATTTCTCAATCGATAGAAACTCAAAGGATGCTCAAACCATCAAGGAAACAATCAACCTATGTGAAGAGCCAGATCACCATAAAGAGAAGAAATTTTGTGCAACTTCATTGGAGTCGTTGGTAGATTTCATGTTATCCGAGTTAGGAACAAACAATATCCAAGCAATTACGACAGAGGTGGATGAAGGGGAAAGTACTACTCAGATACTTCAGAAATATACCACGAAAAAAGTTGAACAAATAGCTGATGGGAAAAATATGATATGCCACAAAGTTAAATACGCGTACGCAGTGCATTATTGCCATGTTGGAGGAAGAACCAAGACGTTTTTGGTATCTATGGTTGGTGTTGATGGAACAAAAGTTAAAGCAATATCAGTGTGCCATCAAGATACATCTCTTTGGACTCCAAAGGGATTACCTTTTGCAGTGCTTAATGTTAAGCCTGGAACTACCCCTATTTGTCATTTCCTTCTAAATGATCAAATTATCATTATCCCTTCTAAACAAACCACTAATTAGGCTTTTATTTGTATGATATCAGTAGAATTAATCATGGATATGATTTTGATTTCATGGTATTTATTTCTCTTTTTAAGTTAACACCTCTTCCCTTGTTCCATTTTATATAATTATTAAAATTCCTCTAGTTTGTTATGGACATGTAATCATAAACATATCATACTTGGAAAAGATAATTATTGAAGTTACATGAATGTAAAAAATAATTAGTTTCTGAATATAAAAAAATTGTTTGTAAAAGGATTAAGAAGCAAAGAGCATAAAAGAAAGAAAGATAGTTGGATTATATAAGTGGAACGGGTGGAGTAGTTTACCTTCTAATGATAGCTCATTCATATGTCTTCACTGTTGCTATTTGTTTGTTTAGGTATCTCGGTCAAAATCTCCATAAATGATATTTTTATTAAGAATAATATTTTTACTTAATTCAATAATTTTGATAAGAAAAAAAAGTTTGGGCATTATTAAATATGAGATTATATAAACACATTCAGTCATAAAAAAAGAATTTGATAAGTATGGAGGAGTCAAAAAATTTAGGTCAAAATAACAAATAAAAATAAATTGCCAATTCAGAATAGTACCAAAAAAATTATATCTTCATTGTTTAGAAAGTATGAAAATGAATTATTGATAATTCTCTAGATCATTAATAGGATATAAAAAAAATATTCAAAATGTCAAATTATGCTTCTATATACTATACTCCCTGCAAACTAGATGTAGCTAGAGGGAAGGTCAAAGAAAGAACAAAGAACTTGTTCTTCTGACGTTAGGAATTGTTTCGATAATTCTGAGCCTAGTCTTTTAAAAGAATATGTCTATTTTTGTATTTTCAAGCTAAAATGTTTGCACAAAAAAAGGCGAAGTATACTTTATTCGATATAAAATCACTTTTTTTTAAAAGATCCTTTATAATAATGAAAAGATTTCTACATATACTCCGATCCCAAAATCAATCAATAATATTATAATCCGTTCAGTTGGACCCAATTGATTTATTAATGGGTTACCCTATCCAACCAAAGGAATAATTAAGTTGCCGACTCATTCTTCAATGGACACACAGTCAAAGTCCTGGCTCCTCTCACTGCTTGGTAGCTTACGCTTTCATGTTGTATTTCACTCTCGGGGTTTTATTATCAGAAGCTTGTGATTTAGTTTTTGATGCAGCAAGTAGGGGTTGTTGTTCATCTATATCAATCTCAATGAACCATCTATCGAATCATAGCGGAAAAAAGGTATCAAAACTTTAAATTGTATTATTAATTAAAAATATTTTTTTAACATTTGACTATGTACTATTGAATGATTTAGTCCTACACTTAAAATATAATTCATAAAGTTACAAAAATAATAGAATAATTAGTTTAGATTATATATAGCTTTCAATGCATGTATTTATGAAGATTACATCAATCACATTCGTTAAATGCGTTTGATGAGGAAACTTCATCTTTATAAAGTGCACATGTAAAAATGAAAAAAAAAATAGTGTGCCTTATGTTTATCAATTTATTTTCTTTGTTTGTGGGAATGTATATATGTTTTAATTTTTTGGTAAAAGGAAAAAATAAATAAAAGAAGTTTTTCTTTTATCACAAGTTTTTTGTACTGTATAATTGGGTACACCTATAGTCTTGTTTTAAGTGATAACATATGTAAATTTTATTTCATTGTCACGATTCGAACCGTCATTATTTAGGCTAAGCAAAAATATTCGTGAATCAAGTTGATCTAGACCAACACCATCCCACCATAGCAAGAATAACCCCACCACAGAGACACGTCCTTGGCAGGATAGGACCTTCCATAGCAAGATCGTCGTGGTCATAAGTTTCAAAACACAGATTCTTTTATTATTCTCCTTTCCTTCAGTAGTAAATTAGACATAAGTCACCCTAAAGGCTCTTATAAGGCAACTGTAGGCTTGGGAAGGAGGGAGAGAAGGAATTCTAACATAAGAAAGACTGAAACCATCGAATTTCAAGCCTGCCTTCACCATTTTGGTGTTTGAAAGTCAGAAATTGTGCTATCCCCCTTACACATCTTCTTAGCACTCATATAGGCTAAGTTTTCCATTTTGAGTAGTTGTAAACCTATTTCTATCGCATAGTATGATGGATATTGATAGGAGAGATCATGTTTAGGCCTTCCGACATGGAGTCTGGATAGCTGAACATGTGATTATTTTTGTTAGGGAAAGAAAATACTATATAGCTTTTGATTAATCTATGACTAACGAGAATAGTCTAGTCTGTGATTATTTGCATTAGTATTTCTTGTTGAGATGGTTGATGGTCCTTGTAAGATTATGATTAATAAGAAATTGTTGGGTTATTGTGGGATCCTGAAACTTTTGATAATCAAGGGAGTCCAATGATCGACTATTCATATGTATGTGTATGTATATATATATGGGGGTGGGGGTGGGGATGGGTGTATTCATATTGGAGATCCATGTAAAATTCTTGAGCAATGCCTTATTGTGAATTAAAAAAGAGGTCAATGTGAAAGACCTTAATGTTGCTAATATCATACAATGAACTTATGATTTACTTGTGCCTTTAAGTATGGTGGTTACATTGTAGGTGATGATTTAATATTCTCATTTGTGTGATATATGCATGTTAACTTATTCAGAGTATTTCTTGCATATATATCAATAAAGAAATGATGAAATAAATTAGTTGTTAACCTGTCTTGATCTAACTGCATGCAATGAATCTATATTTGAACATGACCATTGTTGCTTTATTCATTGTGGATGTAACTGTGATTGTGGATGAGGTGTAACGTTCAACACATCTATTACTATTGGATCGGATATCATCTTCTAACATATCTATTACTATATTATTGGGTGTCACATTATGAAACATCTATTATTGTTAGATTCAGTGTCACATTATAACACATCTGTTATTGTTGGACCGAGTGTCACATTACTCCATATTATTAGATTGGGTGTCATATTCCAACATATTATTAGATTAGATGTTACATTTCAACACATTTGTCATGACCCAACCTTTCAAGTCATGATGACGCCTGTTAGATCCTACCTACAAGTAAACCAACCCAAAACCCATGGTACTTGTCTGAATAACTAAGCATAACTGTAACACCCTGTATGTTGTCAACCTAGAAAATGGAAAGTTAAGAAATGTTCAGACTGATTCAATCTTACGAGCCAGTCTATGGCTCATGGAAGGATCCACGGGTCGTAGGTGGGTTGGAAAACTTGAGTCCAAAAAGATAGAAATTTTGGGAGTTTCTGGAAATGGTTCGACGATTAATAGGATGGACCGTATATGCATGGAACCACGACCCGTCAAATGTGTCATAAAAAGGAGTCCTGAAGGGCCTAAATTTTTCTAACTCTGGAACCACTCTACGAGATTACTTATGGACTATACATGGATTGACAAGTCATCTTGCATGTTTGTGGATTGAAATGTGAAAATTCTAGAAACTTAACTTTTGCAGTACCAATTTTTACAAGACAAGTCACGAGCCATAGATGGAACCACGATCCGTGTATGGAATTTTGTGGTTGACTTCGACAGTTTTAATGAAGGACATTTTTCACATTTTTAATTTGTTTAAGTTCTAAACTATATCTTTTTTACCCCCCTAACTACCTTAACCGGCTTAACCCCTATAAGTTCAATTCCTAATTCATCCAAAGTCTTTTATTCTCAAATATTCTCTCAAAGGTTCTCAAATAATTCTTTCTCTAGAAGAAGGATTTCATTGAAGCTAGGATTTAAAGATTTGGCCAAAGTTTTCAGAATTTTACTTCAATTCTAAGGATTCTCACTTGAGGTATGTAGGGCTTTATTCATGAATTAGTTTCATCCATGAAGCCCAACCCAAAATCTCTTTCTTTTTTAAAATCAAAGTTCCATGATGATTTCTTGTGGGCTTTTATGCTATGATATCAAATGCATAGGTTATGATTTCTACGTGAAAAGTATACCTAATTATGCATGAATTATGAAGAATTATATGATTTATATGATGTTCAAGCAAATCAA
Source organism: Solanum aculeatissimum (assembly GCA_038996855.1). NCBI lineage: Eukaryota > Viridiplantae > Streptophyta > Magnoliopsida > Solanales > Solanaceae > Solanum > Solanum aculeatissimum. Next base: position 2,570 of record JBCEWC010001955.1, on the reverse strand, counting down.
GCATGTATGATTAGGGATTAATGATTTGATGTGGGTTCCTTCACTAATGATCTAAATTGGTTTTAATTGCATGTTTTCTACATGAATCTCATCCAATTTCATGATTTTGACTCAATGATTCATGAACCCATACTTAGCCCTAGTCTCTTATGATAAAGCCATGAATTTGCATGATTATGATCTCAAGTACGTAAGAGTCTATTTTATGACAATGATGATATTATGATAATGATAATGATGATGTCATAATGAAGAGGGTGATGAGAACTCTAATATTTATGATGATGATGATTAGGTGGGAATGTCTACCCACACTATGATGAAAAACAAAGTAGATGGACTAGTTTTATGATATTAGATATTTTCATAAAAGGTTATGATGACTATTTTACAAACAATGAAAGTATGTTTTAATGAGGTAAGAACTATGTTGAAAGCTATGTACATGCATGATTTATGTATTTTGTGGGATATGACTTAGTACCAAGAAGACTTTGGTAGATTTCATAGTTCCATAACTATGTGCCACCATAGGAATGATGTTCATGTTTTTATGCCTTAAAGGTGTGCTAATGTATTCATTTAGCTTTAATAATGGACATTAACCATGCTAGGATAGAGCCTAAAGGATGGGGTCAAATGATGGGTTCTCACCGTGCTAAGAGAGAGCCTATAGGGTGAGGATCGAATCTACCTTGACAAAGTAGACTTCTTGTTTGCTTGGTGTAGAGGGAATGCCATGATTCATGTAATAGTCTGCATGGTCTTATATGTCGGTTATGGTCTTATTCCTACATATGTATGTTAAGGTTATGAATGAATTTAATGCATTGCTCATATATATTGTGTTCTCATTGTATTGGTTACGATTATGTATATTGATATTATTGCTATGTCCTTTGATTCATGACATACCTACATACTTAGTATATTTCACGTACTAACGCATACTTACTTTTTCTACATGATCTAACCATGTAGGGACGGACGACAAGGCGATTATTCCACTTTGTGACTAGTTTTGGATTCCAAGCTTGGAGATTGTTGGTGAGTTCCCATGCTTCAGGAATAAGACCATTTATGATGTTCCTATGTGTTGAGACTTTATCATTTGTGTTTGATCTATATCTTGAGGGTGAGCTAGTAAGCTATGTTCTAGACCCTACCAAGATCATATATATAGAGACATCTTTTGGACACTATGGATTGATGTATATTTCCCTAAGAGAAACTATGATACTTCTAGTTTTATGTACTTATGCTTGCTCATTATCTTGTGTATTCTTATTTTACCTTATGCATGTTGATGATATGAACATGAGGCTTAGAGATGATATGAACATGAGGCTTGGAGATGATATGATCTCAATAACTCATCATCAATGTCTCAATATCACCACAATCTCAATATATCACTCACATCGCGATATAAGCATCATCTCAATATCAATACCAAATGATTCACAAGATCACATATGTTATGAATCTACAATTAATTTACAAGTCAATATACTATCATATAAATAATTATTCAACCCAAAATCTCAAGATCAAAGCCTACAATGATATCATTCTACCTCAAGGTGATCAACTCCACACACACAGGAACACACAAGGTTCATTCATACTTAACAAAAGGTTAGAAGTTCACTTGCCTTATATAAAGTCTCGTATCAAGTCAAATCCATCTCTTTCCCCCTTCATGGTACTCCAAATCACCAAAATCTATTCAAATAAAGCATCACAACCACACAACGAATCTAATGACACTGCGCTAAAATCAATTAATTTGGGGAAAAGGGTAAAATAGTCAAAAATCTCATTCTGAAAAATGTAGTCGGAATCTGAAAATTAACATATGAAAATAATCCCAAGGTGATGAAGAGTGCAACGGTGAAAATAGTTTCAAAAATGGAATTAAGATGAGGGAGAATTCGATGATTAAAGTTTAGGAAATCAAAGTCCAAAAATCCCCAAATTTTACCACTAAAATTTCAAAATTAGAAGTTAAAACATAAATTAATCAATGAAATAGGTTACAAAATAATAATCCAATTACTTTGCCTTAAAAAAATGTCAAAATTCTTCTTTAAAACGAAGCTTGGAGAGTTAAAAAAAAAATGATGAAATGAGGTTTAATCACGCATTTTAAAAGAAGACACTGTTCAGATATCAACAATGAAGAATCCTTTCAAATTCTACAATTAATCTATGCATGCACATATAAAGTTATAATTGTAAGTTTACTTCAAAAGATGAGTATTTATTGTTATATAACTGAAATGTCATTTAAGTGTTTTAAAGAATGAAATAATTAAATAGAAGAAAAATAGCAAGAAGAAAGCAATAATGGAAGTTCGATTAAAAATAAATGAAAAAAGTAACAATCCACTTTATAAAATAAGAACGAACAAAAAATAATTCAGTGCATGAATTTGACCATTTCAACGTATCAATATTTGTAATTTTTTAATTAAACTTTTTCTTTTTTTCATTAACTATGTATTACTTCTTTATACCTAAATATTATTGAAATAGTGTTTTAACTCATACTTCTTTATACCTAAATA
>JBCEWC010001954.1:0-37248 GCA_038996855.1 Solanum aculeatissimum | reverse complement strand
ATAAATTCGCTTCAGGATTTTTCTCTTTCTTCTTTAGTGACGCTTGATAAAGCTCAACCAAGTGTTTGGGAGTACGACAGTCACATGAATGGTGGCCTTTTACACCACATCGATAATATCCTGATTTAAATGTTTCATGTTTTTCATCCTTTCTTTTTTTCTTTTTATTTGGTGAATGATTAACAACAGGGAAATATTTTCATTCTTGATCATATTCATGACCACGACCACGACCTTTTCCATGCCTAGCATGGTTGACGTACACTTCATTCACTTCAGGAAGTGGTGTAGATCCAATGGGTCGATTCTCATGATTTTCAATCAATAAATCATTATTTTGTTCGCCAACGAGAGGATGAGAAATCAAATCAGAATACTTCTTGAAACCTTTTTCTCGATATTGTTTTTGCAACAACATATTCGATGCATGAAAAGTGGAGAATGTCTTTTCCATCATATCAACATCACTAATTGTTTCTCCACACAGTTTCAATTGAGAAGTAATTTTGAACATAGAAGAATTATACTCATGAATAGATTTATAGTCTTATAGCCTCAGATGCATCCAATCATATCGTGTCTTTGGATGTATGACCATCTTCAAGTGATCATATAAGTTTTTGAGGCATTTCCACAAAACAAGTGGATCTTTGACTGTGAGATATTCAATTTTCAAAGTTTCGTCAAGATGATGACGTAAGAATATCATAGCTTTAGCACAGTCCTGTTTTGATGCTTTATTTTCATCTTTAATGGTGTCTCCAAGACCCATAGCATCCAGGTGGATTTCAGCATCCAACACCCATGAAAGGTAGTTCTTGCCCGAACTTTGAAGGGCAACAAACTCAAGTTTTGTAAGATTAGCCATGTAAATAAAAGAAAATAAATAATACCTTAGTCTTGGATCTTTAAGACGGTAGAGTCTCGTGCTGATAACGTGTTATGAAATTATAAAGTATGAAGAAGAAAAGTAGAGAGAAGATTTCTTATTACTCCTGAATAATATTTAGTTGTATTCAGATGTATTTTACAATAAAGGAAATCCTTATATTTATAGGATAAAACCCTTACACTTATAAGGAAAAAACTGATTTGGTTTTCAAGTATAATTCCTAACTATTAAAGGAAATCAAATAATAGACATTCACTACAAATTAAATATGTTTATAACATTCTTGCATTTTTTGTAGTGTATGTTACTTGTTTTTCTATACAATTTTGATATTGATTTGATGTATTATGAAAGCAAACAAAATTAAAATTATTCAGTTGTCTATTTTTATTTCGTGTAATCTTTACCCCCACACCCAACCTTCTCCAAAATTACTTCAAAATTTTCAAACATGACACCTTTAACATCTTTTCAATCACAAATAATATCTTCTTAACCAAAATAAAGAGTTTAAATTTATTACAATGGTAAAATTATACATGATGAAAATACCATTCATTATAATTGTCCTTCCAAATACAATACTATGCATTCACTTAATGTCGGGTATCAAAAGTTTCTTTCTTCAATTTACAAAATAATGGATGTGAATAGTGCCAATTATAATTCTATTATGGTAAAAACATATTTGATTTTATTTTTATCACAACGATAAGTAAATTTTGGAGAGTGAATTATTTACGATGATGAATCATTGATAGACTTTTTGAGGACTTCAAATGACTACATCGATCAAATCAAGCTAATTGTGCTTAAAATCTATGTTACGAAGGATCCAAGGACTAATTGGTGAAGTTCTACTTTACTCAATTGTAGGGCCTCCATCAGTGCAATTTTTTTGGCAAAGTAAAATTTATGGCAAATTGAAAATATCTAAATAAGTTGTGACTTATAAATAGGAAGACAAGGTGTTATCTGATCGACTTGATAGGATCCTCCTTTGCTCTATCTAACTTGGCATGCGCTACTTCCGACCATTCGAGAACATATTCGAACATGCACACTACTCATATTAGTAAAAAAACTCCTAGAATAGGCCTGGAAGACTATAAGTCCCACCTTTTGTGTGTGAGACGAATGACGTAGGTGTACAAGAGTACTTTGCGCCTCAACTATCACTTTTTTATAGGTACTATAGACTAATATGAGCTGCGAAAAGATTCATAGATGTGTCGGTCATTAGAAGGAAGAACCTTCATAAAAAGATTCCTCGTGTATCATCTATAACAAAACTATGAACAAAAGCTAGCAATCTGGATCGTATTAATAAGGTTCCTAAGACATAGCAGAGAAAAGTAACAACATTAAGAAATGAGATCCAATAATAAAGAAAGGGTAGAACAAAATATTTTGTTAAGTCTATCTAAATGCATTATAAAAACGTAGCTTACTTATGTTAATTTTGTCTATTTATAGTGTAAATATATTTCAAACTCATCCAGAGATCGAAATGATCAATGCTCCCTGAAATTCACAAAGTTGTAGGGTTTTGATAGTTTTGGATTTAGTTTCTAATGACCATTTTCTTCCATTTGTGTCTTTGGTTCCTTATCATATATTTAATTATTACTTTGAATCGCCAATTATGAGTAAAAAAACACAAAAAAATCACAAAAGGTGAGGAAAATTATATTGGAGTGAGGGGAAAGAGTAAAGTTCACAAATACCCTTTTTAGGGGATGATGTTGATAAAATGCCCCAATAAGGGTGACTTTACAAAAATGGCCACAATTCCTTTAAAAATTTATTTTGAGATAAAATTGTCCCTCAACTATTTCATAAAATTAACTTTTGCCTTATAAGCAAGATCTTACACTGGTGAATGTAAATATAACTTATCAGAAACACTAAAAATCTTGACTTAGAGGCAACAACAAGCGTAACTTATGCCTCATGGGCAAGATGTTACACTATTGTGCTCAGTATAATTTCTGAGATACGCTATAACTCTTGCTTTTGAGGCAATACCTGCTTATGCCTGATGGGCAAGATCTTGTACCTTTAAATGTAAGTATAACTTATTGAACATGTTATAACTCTTGCCTTTGAGTTATTTATTAAAAAAATATTTATCAAAAAAAAATTCTTATTTTAATTATGGATCTAACAAATAATTTGTATAAGTTTTAAAAAAATAACTCTGCCTTATAGGCAAGATCTTACGCTGTTGAATGTAAGTATAACTTATCAAATATACTAAAATACTTGACTTAAAGGCAACAACAAGAGTAACTTATGTCCCATGGGCAAGATGTTGCACTATTGTGCTCAATATAAGTTCTGAGTTACGATATAACTCTTGCCTTTGCAACAATACCTACTTATGCCTCATGGGCAAGAAATGAAATGACAGAAAAATAATTTGGTCAACTTAAAATTGGAAAATAAGTATTTTTATAACACTTTTCTTATTAGGGGTAAAAAATCAAGACAAACCAATTTTTAGGACACTCAGCATAATTTTCCGGAAGGGAAATGAAAAGGAATTCAAAACTAGGCCGAAGTACTAAATTAGCCTCCGCGGCAATATTTCCATCTGGATTTTGGTCCCTCCAAGGCTCCAACCCCTTCCATTTGAATTTGAAACCCGAAAAAAAGGAAAGCAAACATATTTAGGTATTTTGTTCACAGAATTACATGTGTTTCCTTCCGCTTTCTTCTGTAGCTTTACCGGTGAAGTAACGCTAGTTAACGGCGCGCTCTTCCTGCAAATTCAAATTCTCATCCCTCCACATCCAATTGCTTATTCATTTCCCTTCCCCCCGCTCCTCCCCCCCAAACCCCCAGTTGAAAAAAAACCCACTTCTTCTCTCATGGCTTTGAAACCCTAGACCAACTAAATTAAAAAATTTCAAGACACCCATCTTAGTCTTTCTCTTAGTTATTTGATAATACCTCCCTCTTTGCAATTCAGATATACATTCTTGAATTTGAATTTTGTGGGGTTGTTGAGAAAGGTGTTTGGAGGGCAAAATTTTTCGACCTAGATTGAAAACGTTATCTTCAGCCAATTATGGAAGAGGATTGTGGGGTTTCTGATCAGTCTGTTGGGTTAACTGGATCTGGGGCAAAGGTTAGGGATTTTGCCATATTAGTTATTTTAGTTCTTTCTTGGCCTTCTTTATTGGCTCTGTGTATTAACTCTGATGTTTCAGGTCATTGCTGGGGAGAAGAGGGGCCGCGTGAGAATTGAAGAAAGAACAGGACTTTGTCACAAAAGAGTGAAAATGAGGGATCTTCAATCTGTTTTGCGGACAGAAGGTACTCCCTTTTTACTAAATTTGGAACTTTAAACTTTAAATTGCAAATAGGAATCTTGAAATTTTGAAGGATTTAGTGGTAGGAACTGAAATTTGAAAACTTGAAACACTTTGGAAGTGTAGTTCGACAAATATATAAAGAATTGTTTGCTTAAGATGCAGTCTATGAGTTTCTGGTTCAGTGTTTTTTTGTACTGACATTTTCTCTATCAATGATATATCTTTGGTGCTATTTTGTCAAGATTTGAATCTTTGTGAAGGTTACGAAGCCAAAAGAATTGACATAATATTATCTTATCCTTCTCCATCAGAAAAAACTGAAATGGGCACCAGTAATGCGGTCACTGATCCTGCACTTAGATTGATTGATCTGAATGCAAATATTGTTGCTTCTAGCAACACCACTGCATCACATGTTGAAGAAACCTATAAACTGGCCTCTCTGGGGAAGAAAGACAATGGTCACGAGGAGGACTCTATGAAGTCAAAAGGATTTGCTTTAGATCTGAATGCAGAAGATGTTTCTAGCTCTATTAATCACGAATCTTCGTATCCGTGCAAGACCTCCGCATACGTGAAATCAAAGGATGATTTTGAGTGTGCAAGTTCGGTTGGTCCATTGGATGAGAATGAGTCGATGAGAATATGGAATGAGATGAAACAAAATGGTTTTCTTTCACATTCTCACGGAGGTCCACCCATGCCAAAGCTGCAAGGGAGGAAAAGTAAAAGTGATGGGATGAAGAAAAAGATAGAGCTTGCAAAGAAAGAACGAGTTGATAGATTTGCAAAGATTGCTGCACCAAGTGGGTTGCTCAATGGGTTAAACCCAGGGATCATAAACCATGTCAGGAACAGTAAGCAAGTTCATTCCATTATAGAAGCCCTAGTAAAATCTGAAAAGCGTGAAAATGCCCATGGTAGGAGCAAGGTTCCTTCCAACAAGGGGGGATTGAAAGACCATAGTGAAAGAAACAAAGACCAGGAAAATATAGATGGTCTAGGAGCAAGCCGATTCAACCCTGTTCTCGAAGATCTACCAGGAAGCAGGTGTACCAGTGGTTACCTAACATCACTGAATAAATCATTCTCTTTGAACTCAGTGTTTACAGGAGGAGGTGGAGGTGCATGCATGGTTGATACCAGGGTTACTGGAAAGATGGTTTATCATCCAAACCCTAACATAGGCACTGAGGATGATGCACTTGCACTGAAATTGTCATCATCCACAACCATTGCGTCAGATAATACGAGCTCATTATCTAATGAGGAATCTGCAAACCTTGCAAGTGTTAATTCACTTTCTATTAAAGGTTCGTTTGTATCTTCTTTTATTTTGTTTGTTTCTCTTGGATTACATGATGTGCTTGATATGATGATTTAAGTGTTCTTTCGAAAACTTTGAGATGAGCGTTTTAGCATTTTAGATTAACAGACTCTTAGAAATCTAGTTGCACAAGCGATAAGCTTCAAGAAATGGTCCATTTGTCATCTAAATCTTGTTTTATCAACAGCATCCAACTGATATAGGTTTTTTTTTTTTTTTTTTTTGGACATCTAGCTGCTAATGTAGCTTCACAATGGTTGGAGTTGCTTCATCAAGACATTAAAGGACGTCTTGCAGGTGAGGAAAATTTTTCTTAAGGTTGCAGTTTATTTGACTTAAATCAAAATTATGATGTACTCCATTCTATATTTGCAGCATTGCGGCGAAGTAAAAAGAGAGTCCGGGCTGTAATTCAAACAGAATTCCCCTGCCTATTTTCCAGAGAGTTCTCATCTAATCAAGAGAACAGCTCATATGGTTCACAAAGCTCTTCTGTTGGTCATTTTGACAATGCTACTGCTCATGCACATCGTGCTAGGTGGACAGCGTTGTTTGATCAGATGGATAGAGCTCTTTCAGATGAAGAAAAGCAACTGGTGAGTCTGCTAAATCTTTGATGTCATTTGTACATTGTTTGAGAAATGAACGTTGAAAATTCATCCAAAGAAGCTACTCTTCTTTCTGTGCTTTGCGGTTTGCAGAAAACTTGTCTGTCTTAAGTCTTGAGGATAATCTGTCTGAATAACAACGTTGGATGTATTTGTAAAAGCCAAATTAGAGCATCACCAATGATTGGTTCTTTTTATGTAATGTCCATGCAAGTTTGTGTAAATTGAAGCATGTTTATGTAATTACATTCTCTTATGCAAAGTATAAATGCACCATTTGATTCTCTTGGAAGGTACATCACAATAATTTGCTTGAAATCTTCTCAGTTTCATCATGATATAGGTAAAGATGATTTGTTTATTGAAGCAACTGCAAATAAGCATATGATTGATATATCACTTGTTTGTATGTCTTCTATTTCTTCCTTCAAAATACTATTTTCTTATCAGTGTTCTTCTGAGTTTACCTTATTCCTCCTTCCTTACAAAAAGATAATTATTGTCTTAGTCTATTTTATGTGAATTTAGGAAAGTTGGCTGAACCAAGTAAGGCAAATGCAGCTGCAATGTGAACAGGGTCTTCAGAAATATGGTGCACCACATGGTTTGCATCAGTTGGGGATATTGCAAAATGACTGCAGGTAAGTGTTAATATGGACTTCACTAAAAAAAAGAAAAAAAGGTAAGTGTTAATATGGCCAGAAACACTTATTTGCTCTGTCCTTATCAGATTGCAAGTCTTTTGACATTTTAAACTTACCGGTGAATTGTTACTACTGATAGAACATGAACTTCAAATGCATTAGGCATGGTTGAGAAGGAGCATAAATGTAACAAGTACAACTTACACGGTTCAAATTTGAGCATACTGTTACAGGCATTACGCTTGTTTGTATTTATCAAGGCTATGCTAACAAGTATTTTGATTGGCAATACTAAAAGAATATAAAGTTGAAGTAATATATTCATTGGCCTGAGCATATACTTGTCTTCATTTATTATTCTTCCCATTGTGCATTTCCTTCGTGTAAAGTTTTTGATTTTTTCTTCACATAATGAAGCTTATGTTATTGTACTTTCACTATGCAGATTAGAGAAAGCTGAGAGCTCTGAAACGGATTTAGCTGTCAGGGCTGCTGCTGCTTCCATTTATTCAACATGCAACTTTCTATCTTCGATGGAAAACCTACCTTGTTGCTGACAAAGCTATTTGTAATTCCTTCTTGTATACTATACTTTTCACTCTCCTGATTCGTTTCTACTAAGTATTCAATATGCAATGTTGTGGTATTTGATGTTGTTAGCTTTTTAACTTATTTATAGTTTCACGTTGGACACCTTCACGCAGAATTCTGCTTTGACAAAGACCATATTCGCAATGTAGTTATCTTCTATTAGCAATTTGGATTTTAGCTGCCATTTAATTGTTGACTTAGCTAAATGATGCAGATTTTGTGGGATGTAGTAGACTCGTGGAATTGTGACTAGTGCACTATGCACATTACGATCCTTCTGAATCAGTCACATACGGTAGTTCATTTGGTCACATAATTAAAGGATAGTGGATAGTTGTCTGATATTACTGTATGTTATGAGTACTATTTATTAGACCAAAAAGAACGAAAGGACATGTTATGTATCAACACCTTTTTACTGTAAGAGCCTATTTTGGATTACTTTCAGCTTATGACTTATTAGTTTTAAGTTTAAAATTCTAACTTACGACTTTTGATTTTTTTAGTTAGTTTGGCTTAAAAACAAGTGTTTATAAGTATTTTTTTGTATTACTCAAATATTACAATAATACTTCTTAAAAGCACCTAAAATAAGTTAATCCAAATATACTCTGAGTTGAGTATGTTTTCAATTAGCGCTTTCTTTTTCATTAGCATTCCAAATTCTTCAAAAATCCAATTTGGTCTTAAACATCACTTATTTGAAATGGAGTACTAAGATGTTACCTTGTGACTTTTTAATAAGATTGACACTAATTATGTTGAGGAAGGATAGTCCAATTATATCATGAGGTGACAAAATCAACCCATGAGATTTATAATCCGTCTAATACGTTCAAGTTTGGGTTGATACATCAGTGAAAAAGGATTTCAATCATACTCTATGGTTTGAGATTTTGCGGTTTATCAATCTTAAGTAAATGATGAGCTTTTATTGATCTATAAAATGACAAGCCATCGAGCAATTGAAGCTATAGATCCTAACATGTTGGCACAGTTGGTCTCACGATTCTTTGAGCCACCATGATCGAATCACCAGTAATCAAAGTGAGAATACCAACTGGGAGGATGGACTTCGAAGAAGAAGATAGCTATATCAGGGCAATTCGAGATAGAAGCTGAGAGAAGTAGAAGAAAGGAGAGTGAAAAGAGGATTATCATATATCATTGAATTAATTAACAAGTGTCTTACATCTCTATTTATAGAATTGTATTGGAAGCTAAAGCTAGGAATTACCAACAACAAACAGAATAACTTCCCTAACAAATAGAGAACAATATTAATTGTTTTTGTGATTACTGAATAGTAATAACTATTTTTCAATATTCCTTTGTTTTCAGTTACAATTCATCCATCATTATCTAATCATCCAACCACTGTATTAATACCCCCAATGGAAACCTCTCGTCCTCAAGGGTGAAATGCAAGAAACCTGTGCTGCAGCTCAGAGAGGAACTCCCATATAGACTCAAAAGCATCCAAGCCAGACCATTGAACCAAGACCTGACACATAGCCTTATTACCCTTTTGACCATCCTTCTCTCCTATAGAGACTCAGGAATATGACAATAAGGACTTGAAGGATGTAATACTAGGGGAGGATTAATGATAGTAGGCAACTCATAACACCTAATTAGTTGAGATACATGAAACACAAGATGAATAAGGACACCAACAGGTAAAAGCAACCTATAAGCTATTGCATCAACTCTAGAAAGTACCAAGTAGGGACAAAATACTTTGTAGCAGGCTTGTTGAAGGGCCTAGAAGCCATTGAAATCTACCTGTTGCAACTTCAAGTAAACCCAATCTCCTTTCTTAAATTGCCTATCAGACTGGTATTTGTTAGCTTTATCCCTCATGCTTTGCTGTGCTCTAGCTAAATGGAACTTGAGCAGTGCTATCACAACCTCTCTAGCCTCCAGAGACTATCAACTATGTCGATAGAAGATTCACCAACTAAGGCAAGTGTATTGGTCGTTTTTTTTTTAACATACAGAACTTCCTAAGATGTACATTTCATGGTAGAGTGGTATGTAGTGTTGTACCACCATTCAGCAAGTGGTAGTTAAGTAGCCTAAGTGTGAGGACTATCAGAGCAAAAACATCTCAATATGTGTCTAAGGTCCTGTTAAGAACCTCAGTTTGACCATCAGTTTGGGGATTATATGTTGTAGATTTATGTAGTAAGACCGCTTGAAATCTGAATACCTCTTGCCAAAAATAAATCTTGAGAAAATGGGATCCCTATCACTTTCTATAAAAGCTGGCATACCATGCAATTTGAAAACATTGTCCAAAAAACATTAAGCTATAGATTCAGCAGTGTAAGGATGTGTAATAGCAACAAAATGACCAGACTTAGTCAACCTATCCACCACCATCAAAATGAAATCCTTCCGTTTTGACTTAGGAAAACATTCAATGAAATCTAGACTGATATCAACCCAAACAACATCATCAGGAAAAGGTAATGGTTGAAGTAGTCCAGGGTAAGCAGCTGCACATACTTATGCATTTGACAAATATTACATTTCTGAATAAAAGTCCTAATGTCAGCTGCCAATGGCTTCTAGTAGAAGAGGGATTATAAACTCTTAATAGTTGCATTCATGCATGCATGACCACCTTGTGGTGTTGAATGCCACAACAGATAATAGTCTATCTTAACTTCAAATCAGATCCTACTATTAGCCTTCCTTTCTACCTTAGTTGAAAACTAATCAAAGTATAAATTTTATAAGTCCCTGCTTGTAACTTAAGAATAACAACTTGCAACTCAACATCAGATGTCATGTTAGTCTAATTCTCTCCAAACGTTTATCACTAGGAGTTAAGAGTGAAATAGTCAACAACTCAACACTTTGATTTCTTGACAAGGCATCAATATCCTTATTGTCAGTCCCTTTTTTTAACTCAATAGTAAATCGAAGGCCATCACTTTAGAAATACCAGCAACTTGAAAATTAGTATCAATGCTTTGTTCAAGGAGGTGTTTCAGTGCCTTTTGATTAGTCCTCACAGCGAAATGTCTTCCCAATAGGTAGGCAGACCACTTATTAACTGCAAGTATAATAGCTAGCAACTCTCTACCGTATACACAGCCTAATGCCTAGGTGCCAATGACTTACTAATATAGGCAATTGGATAACCATGCTGCATCAACATCAATTTTTGAACAACTTGCATCAAACTCAATTATGAAGGGTTTATGACAGTCGGATAAGACCAAAAAAAGTACAATCACCAATGCATCCTTGAGAAAGCAGTGGCAACACCATTATTCCACACAAACTTATCCTTCTTTAATAATTCAGTGAGAGGTTAGAAAAATGGAGCCAAAATTCATAATGAACCTCCTATAATACCTGTCATACCAAAAAACCCTCTCAGTTGTTGATATTTTTAGGGATAGACCAAGCCTATACTACAATAATCTTCTCAGGATTTGTAGCTACCCTTTTAGCACTGATGAAATGACTTAGGTACTCTACCTCAGGTACCTTACAAGCATACTTAGAACCTCTTTGGCAAACAACTGGTGTTTCTTTATTAATTCAAACACAGCTTGTAAATGATGTACATAAGTTGACATATGTAAGGACCGCAGGTTAAAAGGCTAAAAGTGCAGAAAAAGTGGAGCTGGAAAAGTTTCATAGGCAATGTACGAGCCTAGTTCATGGACCGTGGTTCAATCGACGAGTCATAGACGAGGCTCGTGGATTGGGGTTACAGGATTGAAATTTGGCCAAGTGTCAAAGGTACTTACGAGGCCTATTTGCGCTCCATAAAAGGAAATACAGATCGTAGAAAGGTGTCATGGATTAAAGCCCTGAGTTGATGGGAAATATGGATTTCTGAAGTTGAAACCACGAACAACAAGATAAGTTGTATCTTGGGTTTACAGACCGTAATTGGTCTCGTTGTTAGGGTCCTAGAAGTTGAAAATTTTGCTAAGTATGGGAGGATACCATGAGGAGTTCTATGACCTGTAGATCGATCTACGAGTCATAGATTGGTCTTGTAGATGGGTTGATTGGAAACTAGTCTCTGAATATTGAAAAAAAGAGAATAGGAAAACTTAAACCACAACTCGTGGTTTGGTCTATGGCTCGTAATCGGGATCGTGGATTGTTATCCGACAGTTTTAATGAAGGCATTTTTGTCCATCCCATGTACCCTAGACTTAAAAATACATCGTTTTGAGGTTCCATAGCCTTCATATCTGACCCAAAATCCTCCTAAAGCCTCACATTCACTCCACTCTCATTCTCTCAAAATTTCCCAAGGCAAGAATACTCTTAAGAAAAAATAAGGCAAGGCTAGGGTTTTCCATCCAAGAGGCTTCCTCCCCAAACTTCTTTAAGCCTTTTTTTAAGGTCAATCAAAGGTATGTGAGTTTCATTTGTGGGTACCTTTCACCCAAAGTCCCTTAATCAATCCTTTAACCTTTCTTTTAAGTTCTTGAAAAATATCAAATTGCATGCCTATGCCTTTAATGACGATTTTATGATGCATTTTTATGTATTTTGTCTCCAATGATGTAATGTAATGTTTTCCCATACTTTTTCATGAATATTAAGTTGATGATTATGAATAGAATATCTAGGGTTTCATTGATGACGTATGAGCTATTTAATACTCATTTTAAAGATGCATATAATCACCAAGTTCATGTATTACTCCATTGATTCATGAGTTTTCAAGTTAAGCATAAGCATACTAAGTCCAAATATGGTTTTTCATGGTATGATGATGATGATAAGGGCATAAAAGAAAGGTTTAAATTTATTAATCTTGTCAAAGATATAACAGTCGGGCATTGGGTTGCTAGTAGGGTTGGTAAGGGAACCTTACTAGCAACCCATTGTCCCATTAACTATGTGCCACTATAGGAGTCCTTGTGGGCCAAGATAATGGATCAATATAGGCCATTTATGTTAAATAAAGATGCATGCTAAGTGACGAAGTTTCACCCGGCAAGTGGTCTCCCCGTGCCAACATAAGGGGTTATGTTGGATTCCATGTAGTAGCTCACATGGTCTTATATGTCGATTATGGTCCATTCTCACAAAGCATAAGATTTGTTGTCTTCTATCCATCACATGTGTTTCATATGATGCATTATTTTTACTCATATTGAGCTTTATTCCTTGTTCATGTTTAAGCATGTTTGAATGATGACATTATAATTTCATGTTTGCATTGCGTCTCACATACTTGGAACATTCCAAAGTAATAACACATATTTTACCTACATGCGGCGCTCCACCTCCTCTATTGGCATGTGGCTAGCTTATTGACGATCAAGACTAGTAGCATTGGTGAGCCCTTAGTTCGGGGACTTCACCCATTTTCCTTCATGGCCTATATACTTTGAACGATTGTATATTTTAGACTTGATGTCTAGAGACTTTTATTTTCTATCTTATTTTCATGTCTTTTCTATTTGAGGAGAACCGAGACCATACTCTAGTCCCCGCTAAGTCATATGTTGTTGGTATGTTTGGACTATGATGTAATGATGAAATGTTCTTGTTGGAGCTTAAATGTCCTCCCTTAGTCTCTTTCCTTATTTTATTTCCGCATTATGTTGATGTTAACCTATGAATGATTAATGTATGCTAAGATGGCTTAGGTGAGGTACCTATGAGTCCCTTATTCATCGTGTCACGACTTGGCCCTAAGCTTGGATCATGACAAACTTGGTATCAGTGCACGAGGTTTTGAAATATTCCTCGAATGTCCAACATGCCATGTCAAGTAGAGTCTCATTCAAAGTTGTGAAGCGCACCACAACAATGAATGAGAGGCTATGAGGCATTTAGGAGACCTTCCCTTCTTCATGAATCATGTCGTGCCTTTAGAGTTGTCTAAGATTATCTCCTATCTAACAACAATCTGTTTTGTCATTTCTAAATCTTACCACCAAGGAGAGCACCACCTAGGGAGGTGAATAAAGATCAATCTCCTCCTGCACTACCTAGAGAGGTGAATGACGATCAAGCTCCTCCCATTCGGTAAGAAGAAGGGGTCACACATGTGGAGTTTAGAGATGCCTTTCCAATGTTGGAGTCTTGGCCAATCAAGCTAATATGAAGGTTGCACTTCCTCCTCATACACCTTCACTGACAACAAGGGTTCGAGAATTTATGAGGATGAGTTTGCCAGAATTCCATCTCTCTAAAATTGATGAAGACCCGATAGAGTTCATTGACGAAGCATATAGAATCATCACTGAGATGGGGGTGCCGCCGAAGGAAAAGGCCGAGCTAGTACCAACTCAAAGATGTGGCCAAAATTTGGTTTGACCAATAGGTCGACGAAAGGGGCAAAAGAGCGGGCCGAATTGAATGGGAAGAGTTCAAGAGAATATTTTTGGATAGGTTCTTTCTGTTCGAGCTTAGGGAGGCAAAGGTGCAAGAATTTATCAACTTAAAGCAAGGGCACATAAGTGTGAGGGAATAATTCCTCAAATTTACAAAGCTTTCCACGTATGCACCTTTCATGGTGGTGGATCCAAGGGATAGAATGAGTAAATTCATTTCTGGAGTGTCGAATTTAGTGTCCAAAGAATTTTAGATCGCATTTGATTGTGAAAGAGATAGACATCTACCACTTGATGATGTATGCAAAGAAAATTGAGGAGAAAAAGTTAAGGGAGCGTGCTAGGGAGTCCAAGAGGGCTCGGATGGATGGTGGTAGATTTTCTCACCAAAGGACCGACGACCATAGAAAATTTCAAGGTGGACAAAAGCAAGTGGGCTAAGGGTCTATCAACATACCTCTTCCCTTCTTTAACAAAGACAAGGGGTCAAATCCAAAGCCACAAACTCCTAATTTCCCTAAGTGTAGAAGTCCCCACAAAGGGGAGTGCCTAGCCGGCTCCAATGCATGTTTCAAGTGTGGCAAGCCCAAGCACCATGACAAAGATTGTAGAAGTGGTGATACTAGGCCCCAAGGCCAGGGTGGACAAGATCAAGGTGCCCCAAGGACCAATAGGTTCTATGCTCTCCATTGCCGCCAATAAGTAGAAGAAACTCTGAATGTGGTTACCGATATGTTAAAAGTTTATGATTTTGATGCATATGCATTGTTAGATCTGGGGGAAAATTTATCTTTTGTAACCCCATTCCTTGCTAATAGATTTAATACATCTCCCAAAATCCTAAATGAACCTTTTGAAGTTTGTACTCCCTAAGGAGAGTCTATTTAAGCACAAAGGGTCTATAGAAATTATCTTGTGTCCATTTTGCATTAAGTTGTTCCTTGTAACTTGGTAGACTCTCTATCGTTGATTTTGACATCATACTTAGGATGGGTTGGTTGCATGTTTCCTACGCATCTCTAGATTCTCGAACTTGTAAGGTCAAATTTCAATTCCCAAATGAGTCTATTCTTGAGTGGAAGAGTAGTAGTTCTTCATGTAGAGGTTGATTTGTCTCTTACCTTAAATCCTGGAAAATGATCTCTAAGGGATGCATATACCATCTAGTGCGAGTTAGATATGTCACTTCCAAAGTTACCCATCTTGAGTCGGTTCCTATTGTAAATGAGTTCCCCGATATATTTCTGGAAGAGTTACTCGGTGTCCCTCTTGAAAGGAAAATAGATTTTGGTATAGACCTATTGCCCGAAACTCAACCTATCTCTATTTCTCCCTATAGAATTTCCCCGATGGAGTTGAAGGAGTTAAAACAACAATTAAGGGATTTATTAGAAAAGGGATTCATTAGACCAAGTATGCATCTATGGGGTGCCCTGGTATTGTTTGTGAGGAAGAAAGATGGATCACTCCAAATTTGCATAGACTACCGCAACTCAACAAGGTCACCATTAAGAATAGTGTAATGACTTCTAGTTTAGGATCCCTGAGTGCAAAAAAGTTATGCAAAAAATGACCTGAGGTCTGGTTTACGAGGGCCACTTAAGGCCTATAAATGAACATATGGCCTGTACGTTCCCAAGTGTGGGGTAACCCATAGACCGAGTGAAGACCCATAGGATATCTTATGACTCGTAGGTGGTTTTGTGAGTGAGACCCCATACATGAAGGAAATTTGGAGTTTGCTGAAGGGTGACTCACGAGTTATCAGACGACCTGTGGAAAGGGATACGACCCATAACAAGGTTCTATAATTTTGGATCCAGCAAAGTTATTTTTCAGGAATTTGTAGAGGTGTCATCAGACAAAAGGACTTGTGGCTCGTAATTCGACCTACGACCCGTAATCGGGGTTCCATAAGTTGCTTTTGATAGTTTTTAATAGGGGATAATTTGGTCATTTCCATCAATTCTATTCCTAAACTATGTCCTTTTTTGGATAAGAAAGGGACCTATATAAGCCTTTAGGCCCTAATTTCTATCATTCTTCACTCTCAAATTCTCAAAGGCAAAAGAGGCCTCAAGAATGGGAAAGAACAAGGCTAGGGTTCCCAAGGTTTCTTCCTCGATTCTACAAGTTTGTTTCTCTCTAGTTCACTCAAGGTATATGAGTTCATTTATGGGTAACCTTCCCCTTATAAAGTTCCTTTTCAAGTCTTTTACCTTTTCTTTAAGTTCCTTTAAGATATTATGCATGTTTTGATGATTTCATGATGTTTTAAGTTATCAAATGATATTCACGATATCCAATGATTATTTTAATAAGTATATATGCATGTTTGAACTATAGATGATAACCACATAATGGTTTCAATGTTGAGAAAGGTTGGGCATTTTTGATGTTCCTTTAAAGAGAAATTTTCCTATGTTTTATGTGTTTTATGATTGTTCCATTACAAAAGGTAAGCTCACCTAATTTTCAAGTAATGTTTTATATGATTCATGACTATGAATAGGGCATTGAAAAAGAGCTTCAAAGTTAAGTTTATCAAAAGATATAAGTTTGATGATAAATACCCTAAATGATGTTCAATAAAGGTTTCTAAGTTTTGAGCTACTCTTGTTAATTGCTACTTATGATTCCAAGATGTGATTTAAAGATTTCATGGGATGACTTAGCACCGAGAGGACTAGAGATTGAGACTCATTTCGTTATTTAAGGTATGATCCCTTGAAGTTAAATCTCAATGTCCCTAACTATGGGCCACCACAGGAGCCCTTGTAGGCAGACCTAAATGTTATGAAAAATGCTATTGCATAGTTTTTATGTTTTGAACATCTACCTTGGCAAGTAGATTCCCCTTTTTTCCAATGGAAGGAGTACATTGGCCTTTTCCCAATGGAAAGAGTTCATTGGATTCTATGTGGTAGCTCACATGGTCTTAAATGTTGGTTATGGTCTGCTCTCAGCAGTATATGGCTCCACGATGTGATTCCATTACTTATGTTTTCTCATGCATTTTTCCTCATTCATGTTAAACCTTGTCCGTATTTCATGCATGAGTTACATTGATTTTAACTTACCAAAGTATATGTTTAATTTATGAATGATGACATTACAATTTCATGCATTGCAATGCACCTCACATACTAAGTATATTCCAAAAGTACTAGCACATATTTTTCCTGCATTACTTAACCATATAGGGGCAGACACTCCTCTACTGGCTCATGACTAGTAGTTGGCATTCAAGACTAGCTTGTTATTGTTTCCCTTAAGTTCGGGACTCTACCTACTCTACCTATTTTATACTATTTCCTGTATTTTGTTTAAGATACTATATTTATAGCCCTTTTGAGGCTTTTACTTTTTATGTTGCACAATTATGAATTTCTTTCTATTTGATGGAAATAACCGTATCGGTTCTGTTCATATGTATTAGTAGTATTTTTATGTGCAAAATGATTATCAATTTCACTACTTTTTAATGTTACTTCATTGTTAAAAATGGCCTATTGCCCTTTCCCCTTGTGTTTTCTACAAAGCTTTTGAATTTATTTCCTATGAATGCTTAAGATGCTTGAGATGGCTTGGGTGGGATGCCTTCGGGTATTTCATTTTCCATGTGACAACTAGGCCCCTAGGTTGGATCGTTACAAACTTGGTATCTGAGCACGAGGTTTTAAAATGTTCCTCGAATATCCATACATACCTCATATCATAGAGTCTCATTCAAGGTTGTGAAGTGTGCCACTATCTTGAGTATGAGGCTATGGGACTATTTAGGAAAGTCTTCTCTTCTTTCTTATCTATGTTTTGCCCTAGAGTTGAATAAGGTTTTCTCGCTAACTAACGATAGGCTTTTGCTTATTTCTAGATCATGCTGCCCCGAAGAGCTCACCATCAATGACGCCCTCCAGAACAACAAGTCCCTCCACTCCAATAGGATGATGGAGTGTCTCATGGGAGGCAGCCATCCCTCCTCAAGTGCCTACTCTAGCTATAAGAGTTTATGACTTCATATGGATGAGCCCGCCATAATTCCATTGGTAAAGGATGGATGAAGACCTATTGACTTCATTAAGGGGTCTTATCGAGTTGTGGTGGTGTTGGATATTCTGTCAGAAGATAAGGCCGAATTAGTGACCAACTAACTCAAAGGAGTAGACAAGATTTGGTTTGAGCAATGGGCAGATGAGAGAGGCCAAGGCACAGGTTCTATCAGTTGGGAGAAATTCAAATGTGCCTTCCTGTATTGGTTCTTCCCCATTGAGCTTAGGGAGGTGAAGGTCCAAGAGTTTTTAACTTGAGGCAAGGGACAATGAGCGTGAGGGAATATGCCCTCAAATTTACAAAGCTATCAAAATATGCTCCCTTTATGGTTGTTGATCCAAGGGCTTGAATGAGAAATTTCATTTTCAATGTCTCCGAGTTGGTCTCCAAGGAATGCATGACAACCATGTTGGTCAAGGAGATGGACATGTCCCTCCTTATGACATATGCCGAACAAATTGAAGAGGAGAAGCTTAGGAAGAGGTCAAGGAAGTCTAAGAGGGCTTGAGTTTATGGTGGAAACTATCCTCACCAAAGGGGTGGTGGCCAGAAGTTTCAAGGTGGCCAAAAGAAAAGTGGTCAAGGATCCACCAACACACCTCCCCGAGTAGCCAAGGATAGAGGGGTTGCTTCAAAGCCCCAAATTCCTACTTTCTTCAAGTGCGGAAGACCTCACAAGGGGGAATGCTTAGCTTGGTCCAATGCTTGCTTCACTTGTGGGAAGCCCCACCACTATGCCAAGGATTGTAGGAGCAGAGGTACAACACCCCAATGCCAAAGAGGTCAAGCTTAAGGTGCCCAAAGGACCAACCGGTTCTATGCATTACATGGTCGCCAAGTGGTTGAAGAAGCTCTGGATGTAGTCATCGGTATGTTACGAGTGTTTTATTATGATGCATATGCAATCCTAGATTCGAGAGCAAATTTATCTTTTGTAACCCCATTCCTTGCTAATAAGTTTCTTGTGTGCCCCAAAGTCTACCGTGAACCTTACGAGGTAAGTAACATCGTAGGAGAGTCCATCATAGCCTGAAGAGTCTATAAAAGTTGTCTAATTTCTATCTTGCATAAGGTGATCCCATGTGACTTAGTTGAGCTTTTTATGGTAGACTTTGATGTGATTCTTGGGATAGATTAGTTGCATGCTTCTTATGCTTCCCTCGATGGTAGAACTCGTTGGGTCAAATTCTAATTCCCTAATGACCTATTTCTTGAATGGAAAGGCAGTAACTCTTCATGTAGGGGTCGATTAGTTACCTTCTTGAAAGATCGTAAGATAATATCCAAGGGGTGCACCTATCACTTGGTGAGGGTTAAAGATATTTCTTCTAAAGTTCCTTCTCTTGAGTCAGTGCTTATCATAAATGAGTTCCATGATGTCTTTTCGGATGAGTTACCGGGTGTTTCTCTTGAAAGAAAAATAGACTTTGTCATAGATCTCTTGCCTGATACTCAACCTATATCAATCCCTCCATATAGAATGACTCCCATAGAGTTGAAGGAGTTGAAAGAGAAACTGAAGAATTTATTGGAGAAGGATTTTATTAGGCCTAGTCAGTCTCCGCGGGGTGTTCCAGTGTTATTTGTGAGTAGAAAGGATGGGTCCCTCCGTATGTGCATTGACTACCCACAACTTAATAAGGTTACCATCAAGAACAAGTATCCCCTTCCGAGAATAGATGATTTGTTTGATCAGTTGCAAGGGGCTACACATTTCTCCAAAGTTGACTTGAGATTCGAGTATCACCAACTGAGGGTGAAGGAAAGTGACATTCCTAAGGTGATATTCTAGACTAGGTATGGCCACTTTGAGTTTGTGGTGATATCATTTGGCCTCACTAATGCTCCGACGATCTTTAAGGACCTTATGGATTGGGTGTTCAAGCCCTACCTTGATATGTTCGTTGTGGTGTTTATTGATGACATCCTTATCTACTCAAGAGGTGATCAAGAGCATATGGAATACTTGTCGGTAGTATTGTAAACACTGAGGGAGCAAAAGCTTTATGCAAAGTTTAACAAATGAGAGTTTTGGCTAGATGAGGTTGTCTTCCTTAGGCATGTGGTGTCCCGTGATGGTATAAAGGTTGATCCTGAGAAGACTGAAGTGGTGAGAAATTTTCAAAAGCCATTGACTTCAACTGACATAAGGAGTTTCTTGGGCCTAGATAGTTATTATAGAAGGTTTGTGAAAGATTTCTCTTCCATTTTGTCTCCACTCACCAAGTTGACTCAAAAGAAAGCTAAGTTTGTGTGGACAGACGAGTGTGAGAGGAGTTTCCAAACATTAAAGGATAGGTTGACCTCGGCCACAATATTGACATTATCATAAGGTAATGATGATTTCGTCGTGACTGTGATGCATCCAAAATTGGGTTGGGTTTTGTGCTAATGCAGAATGGCAAGGTTATTGCTTATGCTTTAAGGCAGTTGAAAGTGGATGAGAAAAATTACCCGACTCATGATCTGAAGCTTACAATGGTGGTGTTTGCCTTAAATATTTAGCGACATTACTTATATGGAGTTCATGTGGATGTATTCACAGGACACAAGAGTCTCCAACATGTGTTCACCCAAAGGGATCTTAATTTGAGGCAAAGGAGATGGTTGGAGTTACTCAAAGACTACATCATTAGTGTGAAATACCATCCCAGAAAAGCCAATGTGATAGTCAATGCCCTTAGCAGGGTTTCCATGGGAAGCGTGTAGAACATGATGGAGAAAGTGAGTTGGCTAAAGATGTTCTTAGATTGGCTAGATTGAGAGTGAAATTGAGCGAGATCAACAATGGTGGTGTAATTGTTCTTCTTAGGTCCGCATCTTCTTTGGTTAATGAGGTTAAGACTAAACAAGACCATTATCCTTCCTTCGTTGAGTTGAAAACCTTAGTGAAGGATGGAACGATAGAAACCTTTGCACAAGATGGAGATGGTACACTCCGATATCAAGGGAGGTTATGTACGCCCAATAATAGCTAGTTGAAAAAGTTGATCATGCAAGAAGCTCATAACTCTTCATACTCTATCCACCCCGACACTACAAACATGTATAGAAACTTGAGGAAGAATTACTGGTGGAATAAGATGAAGAAGGACATTACCCAATTCATGTCCATGTGTGCTAATTGTCATCAAGTCAAAGTCGAATATCAAAGGCTGGGTGGCCTAGCTCAAGACATAAATATTCCTACTTGGAAGTGGGAAGAAATCAACATGGACTTTGTAGTTGGGTTGCCAAAGACCAAAAATCAACATGGACTTTGAAGTTGGGTTGCCAAAGACCAAAAATGATTTTGACTCTATATGGGTGATAGTAGACCGCATGAGAAAGTTGGCTCACTTTTTACCAATCATGACTACATTCAGTGTCGAAGATTATGCTCACTCGTATATTCGAGAGTTAGTGAGGTTACATGGAATTTCATTGTCTATCATATCAGATCATGAAGTTCAATTCACTTCTCACTTTTGGAAATCTTTTGAAAAGAGACTTGGCACTAGGGTGAAGTTGAGTACTGGTTTTCACCCTCCAAACCAACGAACAAGCTGAAAGAACTATTTACATGCTGGAAGATATGTTGAGGGCTTGTGTGTTGGTGTTTAATGGGGGTTAGGATGAGCATTATCCACTTATTGAGTTTACCTACAATAATAGCTTTTATGAAAGTATTGGAATAGAATCGTTTGAGGCTTTGTAGGGTAGATGGTGTAGATCGCCCATTGGGTGGTTGGAAGTTTCCGAGGTAGCATTAATGGGATCGAAGTTGGTGATGAATGCTATGTAGAAAACTAAAAGCATAAAGGGAGAAATTGCAAATAACCCAAAGTCACTAAAAGTCATATTTCGATGTGAGGAGAAGGGAACTTGAGTTCCAAGTTGGTGATTGGGTCTACATAAAGGTATCTCCGATGAAAGGTGTGATTCGGCTCGGCAAGAAAGGGAAACTGAGCCCTAGGTATGTAAGGCCCTATAATATGGTGAGAAGAGTGGGTAAAGTAGCATACAAGTTGGATCTACCCAATGAGATACATTTGATTCATTCGATTTTTCTTGTGTCGATGTTGAAACCGTTTGTAGATGATCCAAGCTCCATAGTTGCTTTGCATGATGTGAACATTGAAGAGGATTTGTGTTATGAAGAAGTACCAATTGAAATCCTTGACCGACAAGTGAGAAAGCTAAGGAACAAAGAGGTTGCATCCATTAAAATGCTTTGGGTAAATCAACAAGTTGAGAGTGTTACATGGAAAGTGAAAGCAGATACTATGAAGCATTATCTGTATCTATTCCACTCTACTCAAGCCTAAGGTACTAAGAAATTCTTTCTAAAACCTCTAAATTCATGTATTTTTGTTTTTCATGATGTATGCATTTATTTTGATGTTTATAAACTATTTTGAAACATGTTTTAAGTGTAAAATCTAAAAACATTGAGAAATGATGATGGACTTGAATTTTTTTGCGTGCATACTAGATTGCTAGCTACTAGTTTGCTCCTTAGAGCCTACCTTTAAGTACATTCAGGGATGAATGATCCCAAGGCGGTGATATTGTAATGACCCCCAATTTAGGATACTTGAGTGCAAAAAATGACCTGAGGTCTGGTTTACGAGAGCCACTTACGACCCATAAATGAACCTACAACCCGTAAGTATTGTCCATGAATATAAACTTCAAGAAAGGGAAAAAGTTCCCAAGTGTGGTGTAACCGAAAGACCAAGTGATAACCCATAGGATATCTTATAGCTCGTAGGTAGTTTTATGAGTGGGACCCCAAACCTGAAGGAAATTTGGATTTTGCTAAAGGGTGACTCACGAGTTATCTGATGACCCGTAGAAAAGGATACGACCCATAACAAGGTTCTGTAGTTTTGGGTCCAGTAAAATTGGTTTTCAGGAATTTTCAGAGGTGTCATTAGACAAAGGGACTTACGACCCGTAAGTTGACCTATAACTCATAATCGGGGTTTCGTAAGTCGCTTTCGATAATTTTTAATAAGGGACAGTTTGGTCATTTCCATCAATTCTATTCCTAAACTATATCGTTTTGGTGATGGGAAAGGGACCTATATCAGCCTTTAAGCCCTAATTTATATTATTCTTCACTCTCGAATTCTCTAAGGCAAAAGAGGCTCTCAAAAATAGGCAAGAACAAGGCTAGGGTTCCCCAGGTTTCTTCCTCAATTCTACAAGTTTGTTTCTCTCCAGTTCACCCAAGGTATGTGAGTTTATTAATGGGTAACCTTCTACCCATAAAGTTCCTTTTCAAGTCTTTTACCTTTTCTTTAAGTTCCTTTAAAATAGTATGCATGTTTTGATGATTTCATGATGTTTTAAGTTATTAAATGATATTCACGATATCCAATGATTATTTTAATAAGTATATATGCACGTTTGAGATATTGATGATAACCACATGATGGTTTCAATGTTGAGGAAGGTTTGGCATTTTTGATGGTCCTTTAAAGAGAAATATTTCAATGTTTTATGTTTTTTATGATTGTTTCATTATAGAAGCTAAGCCCACCTAGTTTACAAGTAAAGTTTTATATGATTTATGAATATGAATAGGGAATTAAAGAAGAGCTTCAAAGTTAAGTTTATCAAAAGACATAAGTATGATGATAAATGCCCCAAATGATATTCAATAAAGATTCCTAAGTTTTGAGCTACTCTTGTTAATTGCTACTTATGTTTCTAAGATGTGTTTTAAAGATTGGGATGACTTAGCACTGAGAGGACTAGAGATTGTGACTCATTCCATTAGTTGAGGCATGATCCCTTAAAGCTAAATCTCAATGTCCCCAACTATGGGCCATCGTAGGAGCCCTTGTAGGCTAGGTTAGTGGTTCCACGTAGGCCCAAATGTTATGAGAAATGCAATTGCAATGTTATTATTTTTT
The DNA here is from genome assembly GCA_038996855.1 of Solanum aculeatissimum. NCBI lineage: Eukaryota > Viridiplantae > Streptophyta > Magnoliopsida > Solanales > Solanaceae > Solanum > Solanum aculeatissimum. The sequence goes on along the minus strand of JBCEWC010001954.1, from coordinate 13,584 downwards.
GGAACTCTACCTTAGAAAGTAGATTCTCCTTATCCCAATGGAAGGAGTGTATTGGCCTTTTCCCAATGGAAGGAGTTTATTGGATTTCATGTAGTAGCTCACATGGTTTTAAATGTCAATTAAGGTTTACTCCCACAAGTATATGACTCCACGATGTGATTCCATTACTTTTGTTTTCTCATGCATTTTCATTCATGTTGAGCCTTGTCCTTATTTCATGCATGAGTTACATTAATTTTAACTTACCAAAGTATATATTTTATTTATGAATGATGGCATTATAATTTCATGCATTGCAATGCACCTCACATACTTAGTACATTCTAAAAGTACTAACACATATTTTGCCTGCATGATTTAACGATGTAGGAACAGACACTCCTCTACTAGCTCATGGAAATAGTTGGCAGTCAAGACTAGCTTGTTATTATTGCCTTTAGTTCGAGACTCTACCTATTTTCTACTCTTTCTTGTATTTTGTTTAAGATACTGTATTTATGGCCCTTTTGAGGCTTTTACTTTTGATGTTGCACAATTATGGATTTCTTTCCTATTTGATGGAAACCACCCGTACCAGTTTCATTCGTTATGTATTAGCGGTATGCTCATGGGCAAAATGATGTTATCCATTTTCACTGCTTTTTAATATTGCTTCATTGTTAAAAATGACCCAAGCCCCTTTCCCTTGTGGTTTTTGCAAAGGTTTTTAATCTATTTCCTATGAATACTTAAGATGCTTGATTTTGGGTGGGGTACCTTCGAGTATCTCATTCTTTGGGTGACGACTAGGCCCCTAGGTCGGGTCATTACAAATAAGTATCCACTCCCAATAATAGTGACTTATTTGACCAATTGCAAAAAGCCAAGCACTTCTCTAAGATTGACTTGTGGTCCTTGTATCATCAACTAAGGGTAAGGGAGAGTGGCATCCCTAAAATGGCTTTCTGAACAATGTATGTACATTTTGAATTTGTGGTGATGTCTTTCGCTTAACTAATGCACTGACAATCTTCGTAGACCTCATGAATAGGGTGTTCAATCCCTACTTTGATATGTTCATAGTGTTTTTCATTGATGATATTCTAATCTATTCTCAAAGTTAGGAAGAGCACGTGGAACATTTGAGGGCGGTGTAGAAAACTTTAAGTGAAGAAAGGCTATTTTCCAAGTTTAACAAGTGAGAGTTTTGGTTGGAAGAGGTTTCTTTCCTTAGGTATGTTGTATCGGGTGATGGGATCAAAGTAGATCCTAAAAAGATGGAGGCGATGAGAAATTGGCCTAGGTAATTGACTCCTACAAAGATTAGGAGTTTCTTGGGCCTAGCCGGGTATGATAGATGGTTTGTTGAAGGTTTATCCTCTATTTCATCTCCATTGACTAGTTTGACCCAAAAGAAGGTGAAGTTCATGTGGACGGATGAGTGTGAAAATAGTTTTCAAAACTTGAAAGATCGGTTTACTTTGGCTTCAATCTTGACTTTATCAGAGGAAACCGATGAATTTGTTATTTATTGCGATGCCTCAAGAATTGTTTTAGGTTGCGTGTTAATGCAACATGGTAAGGTGTTAATGCAACACAAGGCAATTGAAGGTGAATGAAAAGAACTACCCAACACACGATCTTGAGCTTGTGGCCATGGTGTTTGTATTGAAAATATAGTGTCACTATTTGTATGGGATTCATGTGGATGTTTTCACCGATCAAAAAAGTCTTCAACATGTATTCACTCAAAGAGACCTCAATTTAAGGTATTTAACATGGTTAGAGCTTCTCAAAGATTATGAAATGAGAGTGAAATATCACCCCGGGTAAGGGTAATGTGGTGGGCGACACACTTGGTAGGGTGTCCATGGGTAGTGTATCTCATTTAGAAAATAATGGAAAAAGGGAGTTGGAAAAATAAGTCCATGGGTTGGCTAGGTTAGGAGTAAAGTTGAATGATTTTGGTAGTAGTGGTGTGATGGTTCTAAATGGCTCCAAGTATTCATTGATTGAGGATGTCAAGTCCAATCAAGATCTTGATCTCACCTTTGTTGAATTGAAGACCTTGGTGAAAAAAAGGAGGCCTTCTCACAAGGGGTAGATGGGGTACTTCATTACCAAGTAAGGCTATGTGTGCCAAATGTTAATGAATTGAGAAAGTTAATATTTCAAGAAGCTCACAATTCCTCCTATTTTATTCATCCCGGTTCCACAAAGATGTACAAAGACTTGAGGGAAATTTATTGGCAGAACAAAATGAAGAAGGACATTGCCAAGTTTGTGTCTGAATGCTCCAATTTCTAACAAGTCAAGGTCGAACATCAAAGGTCGGGTGGCCTAGCTCAAGTCATTGAAATTCCTACTTAGAAGTGGGAAGAGATCAATATGAACTTTGTAGTTGGTTTTCCTAGGACCAATAAGTATTTTGACTCCATATGGGTGATAGTGGATAGAAATGACGAAGTCGGCTCATTTCTTACCTGTCAAAACAACATTTAGTGCCAAGGACTATGCTAAATTCTATATCCGGGAGTTGTTGAGGTTGTATGGGATTTCATTGTCCATCATATCGGATCATACAACTCATGTAACAACCTGACCTAGGGTCTAGCCATCACACGATGAATGGAATACCCGAAGGCACCTCACACAAGCCATGTCAAGCATCTTAAGCATTCCTAGGCATTTAATGAAACATTTTGTGGAAAAATAAGGGTAAAGGGACTATGGGCCATTTAAGCAATGAAACAATGTTAAAAAGAAATGAAATAACTATCATTCATTATCCATAAATATACCAACTACTATATAGATGGACGGAACCAATACAATCGGTTTCCATCAATTAGAAAAGAATCCATAATTGTGCAACATAGAAAGTAAAAGACTCAAAAGGGCTACAAATGCATCCTCTCAAAAATAAATACATGATAGAGTGGAAAATACATACAATTACAAACTAAGGGCTCACCACAATAAGTCTACTAGTCTTGAACGCTGAAAACTAGCCTCGAGTCGGTAGAGGAATGCCTGCCCCTACATGGTTAAATCATGCAGAAAAATATGCATTAGTACTTTTGGAATGTACTAAGTATGTCGGATGCAATATAATACATGGAATTATAATGCCATCATTCATAAGTAAATCATATATATATTATATTATATTATAGAAAGGCTTAATGTAAACCCATGCATGAATAGAGGACTTAGCTCAATATGAATGAGAGCAAATGCATGAGAAACATAAATAATGAAATCACATTGTGCAGTCATAAACTTGTAAGAGAAGACCTTAATTGACATTTAAGACCAGGTGAGCTACTACATGGAATCCAACATAACCCCCTACGTTGGCATGGGGAGACCACTTGTCAGATGGTACTCCATCAACTTTGCATGCATCATAATAACATAAATGGCCTAGGTGGATCCACTAGCCTGGCCTACACGGTCTCCTATGGTGGCACATAGTTAATGCGACAAAGGGTTGCTTCTAAGGTTCCTTTACCGAACTCCACCACAATGCCACATTTGGTGCTAAGTCATCCCACAGAATCTTTAAAACATAACTTAGAATTATAAGTGTCAATCATATGAGTAGCTTAAACTTAGGAACCACCAAATGAGTATTGTCCTTTCATCTTAGGCACCTTTCTTAAACATCTCTAGGAAAATTGTTAACATGCTTATATCTTTGAAAAATTTAACTTTAAAAATCTTCTTTAATGCCCTAATCATCTTCTTAAATCATGCAAAGCTTTACTTTAAAACTAGGAGGGATTAGCTTTTATAATTGAACAATCATAAATCACTTGAAACATAAGGAAATTTCTCTTTTAAGAACCAACAGAAATGCCCACACTTCATCATTACCAATACCCATCATGGGGTCATCATCAATAGCTCAAACATACATATATACTTGGTAAAATATCATAAGGTTTCATGAATAGTATTTAATAAATTAAAACATCATGAAATCAATATAAGCATGAATTATACCTTAAAGAAACTTTAAAAAAAATAAAATACTTAAAAGAGAACTTTATGGGTGGAAGGCTACCTATAAATAAACTCACATACCTTGGATGAACTGGAGAGAAACAAATTTGTAACCTTGAAGAAAAAATCTTGGAATCCTACCCTTTGCGCTAGCTTGTTCTTGAGACCCTTTGCCTTAGAGAATTTTAGAGAGTTGAGATAATGAAGAGAATGGGGCTTCTTAGGGCTTTAAGTCTACTTTGGGACCCTTTTTCATCCCCTATAGTTTAGGAATAGAAAGGATGAAAATGAAAAAACTACCCCTCATTAAAAACTATCAGATTCACTTACGAAATCCTACTTACGGGCCGTAGGTTGATCCATGGGTCATAGGTCCCTTTCATCTTGTAACACACCTAAGATCCTTGAAAACTTACTTTGTTGGACCCAAAACTACGAGACCTTGTTATGGGCCATGCCTTGACTTACAGGTCATTTGGTAGCACGTAGGTCACCTTCTAGCTAACTCTAAATTTACTTCATGTTTGAGGGTCCCACTCCCGACCCCATATATGGATTGTTACTTATCCTATTGGTCGTAACTTGGTCTATGGGTTATCCCACAGTTGAAATTTTTTTCCCTTTTCCTGAAGTTCATATTTAAGAACCCAACATGCAGACCATAAGTTGACATATGGTCTGTAAGTGCCCTCATGAACTTGAACTTAGGTCATTTTTCTATGCAACTTTTCTGCACTCAAGGCTCCTAAACTAGGGGTCGTTACAATATCTTCCCCTTAGGAACACTCTTCCCCGAATGTACTATAAGGACCCAGACTTTGGAAAAAAATATCGATGCTATGTACACTGTTTTTGACTCATTTTAAGTGGCTTATGATCATCACGAGTCTCCCTCATGTAGCCACATTCAAGAGGATTACATTGGTTATATTTTTCATAAGAATCGTTGGAAGGGTCAACTTTAACTGGTCATATCTCTTAGTACAAGATGAATTGTGTCATCTATAATCTCTCAAACTTAATCTCTTTGAGTTAGCTTTCCAATGCATCCAGTTTCACTTAATTTGGAGTTTGGATGGAGAATTTATGTCCATTTTTGTAAAGGTGTCTGTGCAAGGATTATACTTAAGATTTTGGCTAAGGCAGGGCACCAGAAGACCCCAAACGGGTCGTGTGCCACTTAATGGTCCATGTGGGGGGTCTCATATGATCTCCCACGAGGAGTGGTGAAGTGTTTTGTGAAGGTCTCATCCAAAGGAATGGTTCTAAGTATAAGATTAACATTCTGGAATTCGCGTCAACGAGACGGAAGCCCTTACAGTCCGTTTGCTTCTTGATGGTTCGTGTGGACTTCAGTGGGAGCCATCCAAGTTCTGGAATTTCGACCAAGTCCAGCTCCACGGACCAGTACACGGTCCGTGTGTGAGGTCACGATCCGTGAGACTCTTTGACGGGCCACCTGGACTTTTTTTAAATTTTATTTCATTAATGATTTATTTATAATTTTGGTTATTTCCTAAGGTCGTTTTAGACTTCCTAAGCCCTTCTAAATGTCTGATTTAGCCTATATACCTCCATTTTTATTCAAATTCATTTTCAAACACTTATATTATTCATCACTCTCTTTTAAGAACTCCTCTCAAGTGAGCCTTTGGAAATTAGCTTGGAGCTTGGGGAAGGGTCTTCTTCAATTAATTTCTTCTTCATTTTCTTGGTAATATATGGTATGTGGGGTTGATTTATGGTTCCCTTTCAACCATGAAGTCCCCAATTTCTACACTTCTCAAATTTTATGAAATTCAAGCTTACTTTGAATATGAGTCTTTTAAATTAGTGTTGATTTAATTAAATTGAAGTATGCACTATAATTATTTGATAATTTTAAAGTGATTTAAGTTCAATTATGTAGAATTGCATTAAGATTTTGAAGGTGCAATTATGCATGTCCCTTTAAGCTTTAAATCTATACATAGGTAATGTCATGTGAGTTTTAATTGTTGATTTAACTATAAATTTCATATGAATTCTTCTTATTTTGAGTTTTAAATTATGAATTCTAATTTTTCATGCTATTCTTATCATCATTCATGACATTTACATACATGAACATTGGTTTCTATGAAGTAGTTGATGTGGGTTAAGCCCAACCTTGATTATGACTATGATTTTGAATAAATATGGATATGACAAGCTTGTGATCACAAATATGTCTATGATTTGACTCTATGAGCAACTCTGGGTGTTTACACCAATATGTATAAGTTTTTATGAGCTACTCCTATGCATGAAAATTGACATGAAAATGTGATTTGGCTTTTAAGCCTAATCGTGCATTGATATGATTTTGAAGAGTTTATGTCTCCTTTGAAAAGCATGAATAAGTATATGAATTCCCATGGAATGTTGACCCAACACCGAATGATATTGGGGGCGTCAGAGCAATCCCCAAGGATCCTCTCCCTTTCTCTTAAACTACGTGCCAATGTAGGACCTCTTAATAGGATGATTATGATAGGATATATAAATCCTTACAAAAAGACTGGGTTGTAAGGAAGGTGGCCGTCACACCAAAAAGACCAAGTCATAAGGTGTGATGTTGGCTACCCTTGACAAGTAGTCTACCCTCATTCTGATGTGGGGGCTTGACATAAGGAGTTCATGTATTAGCTCACATGGATTGTGATGTTGGTTACGGTTTCATCCTCGATATGTTAAGCATTATAGCATTCATGCATCATTGATTTTATGATATATTGATATATTGATATATTATTCATTCTTATATGATTCGTTCTATGTATATGTGTCATTGTCATCTAACATTGATTTGCAGGATTACATATTCATAGTATTTGCAGACCCGCATACTTAGTACATTCAAACGTACTAACACATACTTTTTTGCCTACATGATCTAACTATGTAGGGACCGAAGACTATTATCTTCCACCTATTGACGACTTGCTTGTTCGACAAAGAGTTACTTGTGGTGAGTCCTATCATCCAAGGTAAACCAACTTCTATCTACCTATTATGATTATGATGTTTATTTTCTTACTTTGAGAGTGAGCTCGAGACGTATCTTGGCCCCGACCTATTCTAGACTAGAGGTATTATTGGACATCTTGTATTCTTTCGTATGAATTATGTTATGTGTATCTCTGAGATGTTATGACTAAGTGTTATGTATGGATGATATGATTATGTGATATGAGATGTTATGGAAAGTCCTAAGTCCTACGATATCCCCATAGCTTGAGTCATCTTTACTTGTCCCTTAGTTTAATGTTCTATGTGAATCCAAATTAATTCCTATCCTTATGATATCCCCATAGCATGAGTCATACTTACCTGCCCCGTAGAACTATGTGTTTAATGTATATCTACGCGCTTCCAAATCGATGATGTGCGAATTTATGATATGAGGCTTGTTTGGGGACTCTTGGATTCCCATTTGTCGTGTCACTCCTAGGCCCTACTCCCAGTTCGTGACATGTACTTAACGGTAGGCTTTAAGAAGTAAACTAGCAGCTAACAAACCAGCATGTATACAAAAATGCAATTTAAATATCATTTCATGAAAATGTCAAAACGTTCTCTCAAAATAGTCCATCAACATAGAAATGAATGCATACATCATGGAAAACTAAAATGCATGGAATTAGAGGTTTTAGGAAGAATTTCTTAATACCTTAGGCTTGAGTAGAATGGAATAGATACGGGTAACGTTTTATCATATCTACTTTTGCTTCCCATGCAGCATCCTCAACCTTTTTATTTCTCCAAGGCAATTTGATGGATGCAACTTCCTTGTTCCTTAGCTTTTTCACTTGTTGGTCTAGGATCTCACTCGACACTTCTTCATAACTCAAATTCTCTTCAATGTTCATATCATGCAAAGGAACTATGGAGCTTTGGTCACCTATGAATTTCCTCAACATCAACATATTGAAAACTGGATGAATCATACACATCTCATTGTGTAGATCCAACTCATATGGCACTTTTTTCACTCGCCTTAACACCTTATAGGGCCCTACATACCTTGGTCTCAATTTCCCTTTCTTACCAAACCGGATCACACCTTTCAGCGGAGACACCTTCAAGTAAACCTGGTCACCAACTTGGAACTCAAGTTCCCTCCTTCTCACATCGGAGTGTGACTTTTTGTTGGCTTTGTGCCATTTGCAATTTCTCCCTTATGCTTTTAATGTTCTCCATCACATTCATCATCAAGTTTGGTCCTATTAATTCCACTTCACTGACTTCAAATCATCCGATGGGTGATCTACCCTGTCTACCATACAATGCCTCAAATTGTGTTATCCCAATACTTGCATAGAAGTTATTGTTGTAGAAAAACCCGATAAGTTGAAAATGCTCATCCTAACTTCCCTTAAACTCAACACACAAGCCCTCAACATATCTTCCAATGTCTGAATAGTCCTTTTGGCTTACTCGTCAGTTTGGGGATGAAAAATAGTGTTTAACTTTACCCTAGTGCCAATCCCTTTTGAAAGGATCTCCAAAAGTGAGAGATGAATTGGACACCAAGATCTGATATGATGAACAATAGAATCCCATGCAACCTCACCAACTCTCGGATATACAAGTGGGCATAATCTTCGGTGCTGAATGTAGTCTTGACCGATAAGAAGTGAGCTGGCTTTTTCATGTGATCAACTACCACCCATATGGAGTCAAAAATACTTTTTCGTCTTTGGCAACCCAACTACAAAGTCCATGTTAATCTCTTTCCACTTCCAAGTAGGAATATCGATGTCTTGAGCTAGGCCACCCAACCTTTAATGTTCAACCTTGACTTGTTGGCAATTGGCACATTCAGACACAAATTGGGCAATGTCCTTCTTTATCCCATTCAACCAATAAATCTTCCTCAAGTCTATACATCTTTGTAGTGCCGGAGTGAATGAATTATAAAGAGTTATGAGCTTCTTGCATGATCAACCCTTTCAACTCACCATCATTGGGCATGCATAACCTCCCATGATATCGAAGTGCACCATCTCCCCTTAATGAGAAAACTTGTATCTTTCCATCTTTCACTAAGGCCTTCAACTCTACCAAGGGGGATCAAGGTCTTTCTTGGCATTAACATCATCAATCAAGGTAGATTCGGACCTATGAAGAACCACCTCACCACTATTTTCAGTTTCACTCAACTTCACTTCTAACCTAGCCAATCTATAAATGTCTTTAGCCAACTCCCTTTCTTCATCATCTTTAATGTAAGACATACTTCCCATGAAAACTCTATTAAGGGTGTTGGCTACCACATTGACTTTTTTGGGATGGTACTTCACACTCATGTTGTAATCTTTGAGTAGCTCTAACCACCTTTGTTGCCTCAGATTAAGATGCCTTTGGGTGAATACATGTTGGAGGCTCTTTCGGTCAGCAAAGCCATCCACATGAACCCCATACAAGTAATGTCGTCAAATCATTAAGGCAAACACCACCGCCACAAGCTCAAGGTCATGAGTCGGGTAGTTCTTCTCGTGCACTTTCAAATGCCTCAAAGCACAAGAAATAACCTTGTTATTCTGCATTAGCACGCAGCTCAACCCAATCCTTGATGCATCACAATACATGACACACCCATTATTATCTTCTGACAATGTCATAATTGGAGCCGAAGTCAATTGATCTTTCAAAGTATGGAAGCTCCTATCACACTCGTCCATCTACACGAACTTAGCTTTATTTTGAGTTAACTTAGTGAGTGGAGACAAAATGAAAGAGAAATCTTGCACAAACCTTCTATAATAAACTATATAATTTATGATATTAGGCAGATCATATAAGTGATAATGTTTCTGTCAATTTTATCACACAAAACAGAAGAAGTTGACTAATGTTTGATTCAACTAAGAACTTGAAGTATGAGTTACATATCACTGCTACATCAAAATACACTATAATAAACTCTAGAAGTATTTTTTTGTATCGTATAACAAACAACAAAATGTGATCTCATAAAATTTACGTAGAATAATAATAAGTTTCACTATATTACTTAATGGTTAAGGAAAAAATGAGCAAAAACTTATAGTAAAATTGACAAATAAAGAATAAATTGTTACATATATGATGAATTTTTGTCATCCAATGATGAAAATTAGACACATTATATCCATTTATATAAGATGTTTCATGAGAAAAAATTACTATAAATCTGTTACAGTGTTAATTGATACTAAATGATGGACAACAAAAAGTTTGGCAACATCTAGCAATTATTTAGTATTTAATAGAATGTCATTAAGTTACATAACTATAATTAATTTTTAAATTGTCTATATTCATTAGAAATGTGAAAAGTTTTGTTTGTTATTAACAAATATCAATTCTTATTATTAGTGCAAACCAAATGCATGCTCGAAAGCAATATGTTAAAATCCAGCTAGCAATAAATTGATTTTATTCAAAAGTTAACCAACAAATTGACCTATATTCATCTTCAAAAAGTTTTAACGTATAAATTATATATTTTTAATTGGCCATTTTATAACTTACAAATGAATATGGTAACTTTATGACTCTTTAACTTGCAATTAAGTTAGTAAGTGAAAAGTTTGTGAAAATATTTTAATTAATTAATATTCAACTTATTAAATATTTTATAATATTTTAAATTAAGATAGGGATAAAATGATATTTCAACTTTTAACATTGTAGCTTTCCACTTTTAGTATAACTAGTTTCTGGGAACGTGAGTAACCAATTAACACCTAATTCACCTTCCAGCCCTTCTTAGGTGTATATCGTCCCTTACCTTCCAGTCTCGAAACATTTTACTTATATCAACTTACTTTTCACTCTAGGATACGCTTACCTTCTGGTCTCGAGTAGTTAGACTAGGTTAAAAACCCAAATTCTGCCCCAAGACTCTTTTCCTAATCACTATCTCCCTTTTGGGCAAACAGTGAATACAGGGTTACCTGAGTGCGTCGACTCATTAAGGTTTAAATTCAATTGAAGATATCTAGGGGTGTATACAGTGATCACTCCCGACGTTAGCCCTAAATTTGCCTACTTTCTTTGGTAATCATGGTCCCCACAACCTTAGTTGTGGGTTTAGCCTAGCATGCTTGAAGAATCCGAATTAAAACAATATGAAGAGAACATGATTTACACTTACGATTGAGAGATAAACGGAATCACAACTTGTAATTGTAACTCAATGAATCAAACGTAGCAAAAAGTTTGCAAAAGTAGTATCTCAAGCACAAAATTACCTTGTTCGATCCCTAGCAGTCGTAACACCTTAAAAATGACCTAATAAAAATATATTTATATGATTTAAAACAAATCCTAAACAAAAACGAAAAACTGAGCGTCGGCACGCTAAATCGGCAACTACACAGACCGTTTAATGTTCAACGGTCCGTGTCACCTTTCGTCTGGATATCCTTAGGCACCAGGGCTTCGATCGTTCAGCAACTCGCTCACTGCCTTAGTTTACGACCAACAATAATAGACCGTGTAACGGTACACGGTCTGTGAAATCATCCGTCTGAATTGCCTTGGTACATTTCTCGAGTGTACACTTTGGCCTTGATTCTGTGATGTTTAACGATGCATGAGACGGTTCATCAACCTGCCCACGGCTCGTCACACGTTCCGTTCATCTCCACTTAGCCTCAATTCATTGGCAACTTCTTAGTCACCTTTCTTCCTAGTTTCACGAGCAGGTACACGGCCCGTCAGCAAGTACACGGGTTGTCACTCCTTCCGTGTAATCATACTTGTATCATTTTTGCCTCACTCTGCTTTGGCCACTCTCTGCCACCTTTCTTGGTCAGTCTCACGGCCCGTGCAAGGTCACACGGCCCATGAGTTCTGACCGTTTAAGGCCACAGTTTGCCCAGTTTTTGGGATTTTCCTTCATGTATCCATGGTGTTCACGTCTTGCCTGATTTTCCTTAAAATGCACTACATAAAACATTAAACGCAAACAATTTGCTTGAGAACTTGCAAAGATTTCACTAGAAAAGCGTCAAATGATGAGCGCTTTCGCGACTCACCAATATGAATTAGTTGTCCCCTTATCATGCTATCCTTGATTGTCATGCTAAGACCGTGACTTTAGCATATCCGGGTTTACCTCAGTTAGTGTGGACAGGTGCTCCTAGCTCTTATCCTAAGGAGGTGATTTCTTATGTTCATGCTCGACGTTTGATGGAGCATTGGTGTTTATCTTATTTGGCTTATGTACGTGATATTTTTAAGGAGGTATCTTCTTTCGAGACCACGAGGGTGGTGAGGGAGTTCATGGATGTGTTTCCTACTAACTTACCGGGTGTTCCTCCAAATCGTGATATTAATTTTGCCATTGATTTAGAGTCGGGCACTAAGGCCATATCCATTTCACCTTATCGAATGGCTCTCGCAGAGTTAAAGAAATTAAAGGAGCAATTAGAAGATTTGTTGAAAAAAGAGTTTATTCAGCCCAGAGTGTCGCCTTGGGGTGCGCCAGTATTGTTCGTGAAGAAGAAGGATGGTACTATGAGTATATGCATTGACTATCATCAGTTGAACAAAGTGACCATCAAGAACAAGTATCTGTTGCCTCGTATTGAGGACTTATTTGATCAGCTTCAGGGTGCTTCAGTGTTCTTCAAAATTGATCTGAGGTCGGGGTACCACCAATTGAAGGTTCGGGAGTCAGATATCCTGAAGACTGCTTTCAGGACCCGATATGGGCACTATAAGTTTGTGGTTATGTCATTTGAGCTGACTAATGCCCCTGCCGCTTTCATGGGGTTGATGAATCGAGTATTTAGACCTTACCTAGATTCGTTTGTGATTGTATTCATTGATGACATATTGGTATATTCCAGGAGTGAGGTAGATCATTTCTGTCACCTGAAGACTGTGCTCCAGAGATTGCGTGAGGAGAAATTGTATGCTAAGTTCTCCAAATGTGAGTTCTGGCTCAAGTCTGTGACTTTCTTGGGTCATGTGGTGACTAAGAATGGTGTTGGTTGATCCAGTCAAGGTTGCAGCGGTTCGTGATTGGGTGAAACCCACTTCAGTGACTGACATTCGAAGTTTTCTTGGGCTGGCAAGTTATTATCGATGATTTTTTCAGGAGTTCTCCTCTATTGTAGCCCCTGTGACTAGACTAACTCTTGAAGGAAGTTGCGTTTCTGTGGACTAATGAATGCGAAGCGAGCTTCCAGAGGCTCAAGGAAATATTGACTTCTGCACCTATTCTAGCATTGCCCGAGGAAGGTGTAGCTTTTGTTATTTATTGTGATGCTTCTTGCGTAGCTTTGCGTGGAGTGTTGATGCAAAATGGACGAGTTATAGTGTATGCTTCACGGCAGCTGAAGGTCCATGAGCGAAACTATCCTACTCATGATTTGGAGTTAGACGCGGTGGTGTTGTTTTAAAATTATTGAGGAATTATCTCTATGGGGTACATTGCGAATATTCACAGACCATCATAGCCTCAAATAGATTTTCTCTCAGCCTAACTTGAACATGAGGCAGTGTAGGTGGTTGGAGTTGCTGAAAGACTATGACATCTCTATTCTTTATCACCCTGGTAAGGCTAATGTAGTGGCAGAT
>JBCEWC010001953.1:0-37259 GCA_038996855.1 Solanum aculeatissimum | reverse complement strand
AAGCACCCATGTTGCTCAAAGAGCCATATCATAGACTTAGTGTGATCACAACTTAGTCAAATCCATACTTGTTCAAACTCATAGTCATAATCATGTTTGGGACTTAGCCCACATCAAAACTTTCATCATAAATCCATAAATCATGCATGCAATGCGATGAGGAACAATATGAATAGCATGGGTAATGGACTCATATTTCAAATTCAAATCAAGAGTAGTTCATAAGAAATTCAAGTCAAATCCACCTTTAAAACATCATTTAAATGCTACCCATGCATAAATCAAGTGTACAAGGGACATACATAACTTGATCATCATCAAACTATTAAACCTTTATGAAATCCAAACTCAAATCAACTTTAAATCACCTAATTTCTACAGCATGTCCGACTTCGCTTCCCATGTAGCACCTTCCACATGTTGGTTTCTCCAAAGCATTTTAACCGAAGCTACTTCCTTGTTGTGAAGACATTTTACTTACCTATTCAAGATTTCAACCGGTACCTCTTCATAAGTCAAATTTTCCTCAACCGTAACATCCTCCAAAGGTACAAATGTCTTAGGGTCACCAACCAACTTTCTCAACATTGAAACATGGAACACCGGATGGATAGAACTCATATCCAAAGGAAACTCTAATCTATAAGCCACATTGCCAACCCGTTCAACGATCTCATATGGTCCGACATACTGAGGACACAATTTGCTTTTTTTGCCAAAACGCATAATGCCCTTCATGGGTGACACCTTCACATAAATCCAATCACCCATATAAAATTTGAGGTCTCTTTTCTTAACATCCGAGTAAGATTTTTGGCGACTTTGAGCTGTTTTCAACCTTTCCCTAATCAACTTCACCTTTTCTATAGCTTCAACAACCAAATTCGGGCCTAACAATGTCATCTCACCCAACTCAAACCACCCCACCTGGGACCTACACCTTCTACTATACAAAGCTTCAAATGAAGCCATACCAATTCTAGCATTGTAACTATTGTTGTAGGCAAACTCGATAAGCGGTAGATGATCATCCCAATTTCCCTTTAACTCCAACACATAAGCCCTTAACATATCCTCCAAAGTTTGAATCATCCTCTCGGCCTGTCCATCGATTTAGGGATGGAAAGTGGTGCTGAATTTAATCTTAGTGCCAAGCCCTTTTGAAATGATCTCCAAAAATGAGAAGTAAATTGGGTACCACGATTTGATATGATAGACCTCGATATACCATGAAACCTTACCAATTCCTAGATATACAACTTGGCATAATCTTTGACATTATAATTAGTTTTGACTGGTAAAAAGTGAGCCGACTTGGTCATTCGATCAACAACAACCATATAGAATCAAACTGCCTACGAGTATGGGGTAACCTAACTACTAAGTCTATATTCACATCTTCCCACTTCCAAGTAGGAATCTCAATATGTTAGGTCAAACCACCGAGCCTTTGGTGTTCCACCTTCACTTATTGGCAATACAGATATTCTGACACAAACTTGGCTATGTCCTTCTTCATGTCATGCCACCAATACACCTCTCTCAAGTCCCGATGCATCTTAGTGGATCCCGAATGAATAGAATATTGGGAATTATGAGCTTCACTCATGATAACCTCTCTAAGGCCATCGACATTTGGGACACACAACTGGTCTTGGTACGATATTACACCATCTTCCCCTGGGAGAAAACCTCTATTTTCTTTTCAGCAACCAACCTCTTTAACTCTACCAAGGAAGGGTCAAAATCCTGTTTGGCTTTTACATCAATGATCACAGAAAACTCAGACCCATTTTAAACAAAAAGGCCACATCATTTGAATAAGTCAATCTAATACCCAACCTAGCCAAATGGTGTACATCTCTTACCAACTCCTTATTCCCTTCATCAACATGCGACACACTACCCATGGATAGTTGGGTGATATAGAATACTCATGTCGTAATCCTTGAGTAGTTCCAACCATATTCTTTGCCTCAAGTTAAGATCTCTTTGAGTGAACACATATGAAAAACTCTTATGATCGATGAAAACATCAACGTGAATCCCATACAAGTAATGTCTCCAAATCTTCAAAGCAAACACCATCGCCGCCAACTCAAGCTCATGGATCGGATAGTTTAGTTCATGAACCTTTAATAGTCGATAAACATAAGCTATCACCTTACCATGTTGCATGAGCACACATAACCCAATCCGCGAAGCATCACAATACACCACAAACCCATCTAATCCATTCAGTAAGGTCAAGATAGAAGCCGATATGAGTCGGTCCTTCAAAGTCTAAAAACTCTTCTCACACTCATTTGACCACACAGACTTACCTTTTTTTTAGTCAATTTAGTCAATGGAGACGCAATGGAAGAGAATCCCTCAACAAATATCTTATAATACCTGGCCAACCCAAGGAAACTTCGGATATTAGAAGGGGTTAACAGTCTAGGCCAATTCTTTACGGCTTTAATCTTCTCAGGATCAACCTTAATACCATCACCGGACACCACATGGCCAAGAAAAGAAACTTCCCCCAACCAAAACTCATATTTACTAAACTTGGCAAATACTTTTGTCTCCCTTAAGGTTTGAAACACTAACCTCAAGTGGTCCTTGTTTCCCGCTCAATTCGGGAGTAAATCAAGATATCATCAATGAAGAAAACCACAAAACTATCGAGGAATGACTTGAATACCCAATTCATGAGATCCATAAATATTGTCGGGGCATTGGTCAACCCAAACAACACCACTACAAATTCAAAATGCCCATACCAAGTTTGAAAAACTGCTTTCGGAATATCACACTCCCTCACCTTCAATTGGTGGTAACTCGAGCGAAGATCTATCTTAGAGAAGTGAGTGGCTCTTTGAAATTTATCAAACAAATCATTTATTCTGGGCAATGGATACTTTATTTTTATGGTCACCTTATTCAACTGTCGATAATGAATACACATTCGGAGCGATCCATCCTTCTTCCTCACAAACAACATAGGAGCACCTCAAGATGAAATACTTGGCCTGATAAAGCCTTTCTCCAATAAGTCCTTCAATTGATCCTTCAACTCCTTCAGTTTAGCCAGATCCATACGGTAAGGAGGAATAGAAATAGGTTGAGTATTTGAAAGGATATCTATATCGAAATCTACCTCTCTTTCGGGAGGAATACCGGGCAAGTCTTTGGGAAACACGTCAAGAAACTCATTAACCACAGGGAATGACTCAAGAGTAGGAGACTCAGTTTCCACATCTATAACCCTCACAATATGATAGATGCACCCCTTACAAATCATCCTCCGGGCTTTGAGGTAGGAAATAAACCGACCCCTAACCACGTAATCACTACCCTTCCATTCCAAAACAGGTTCATTAGGAATCTGGAATCTGAATTGCCTAGTCCTACAATCGACCAAGGCATATGACACATGCAACCAATCTATCCCAAGAGTAACATCGAAATCATACATCTCAAGCTACAAGATCATCGGGAAAGACCTTATGCAAGACTAAAACAGGATAATCCTGATACACCTTTCGGGAAACAATAGACTCACCCACGGGAGTATAAACCAAATAAGGTTACCTCAAAGTTTCAGGATTTAAACCAAATTTAACAGCCAACAGAGGAGTCACAAAAGATAAATTTGTACCTGGATCAAGCAAAGCATAAGCATCAAAATCAAAGACCTTTAACATACCAATCACAACATCTCGAGCTTCATCTACCTCCTATCGGGCATGAAGAGCATAAAACCTACTATTTATGGGAGCACCACCAACTTGAGCCTTCGGCTGTCCTTGACCACCTAGAGTCACTTGATCTTTCTTTGTGTTCCTTATACAATCGACAACTTTATGGTTCATACTTCCACACCCGAAGCAAGCACCCAAAATCTTCCTGCATTCACCCAAATGGTTTCCCCCACACTGGTCACAATGGGGAGGTTGTTGTCCACCCCCAACTAGTTCCTTAGGAGAAAGCACCCTAGAGTTGGCAAACTTCATATTCAAATCTTGGCCTTATTGGAATCGGCCATTTCCACCTCCAATCCTAGAATTGGAGAACCCACCATCAAATCAAGACCTCTTGGAATCGTTCACCCTCCTCTCCTTGAGCTTCTCTCTCTCAATCTGTTTAGCATAAGTCATAAACCTAGAGATATCCATTTCCTAAATAAGCATAGTGGTGCGACATTCCTTCACCACCAAGTCAGAGACCCTAGAAATAAACTTGTGCATCCTTACACGGGGATCCACCACGAGCGTGGGAGCATACTTCGATAGCTTGGTGAACTTGAGAGAATAATCCCTCACCAACATGCTACTTTGCTTGAGGTTAATAAATTCAGTCATCTTAGCCTCTCGAAGTTCAAAAGGGAAGAAATGATCCAGAAAAGAAAATTTGAACTCTTTCCAACCAACCTTAACATTCGTAATCCTCTCAACCAACCACTGATTGTACCATACCTGGGCTACGTCCTTCAACTGATAGGTAGCCAATTCAGCCTTCTCCTCAAAACTGACACCCATAACAGTCAACACTTTTGTGAGCTCATCAATAAACTCTTGGGCATCTTCATCAACTTTTGAACCCAAGAACTCTGAAGGATTCATCCGGGTGAAGTCCCTCACCCTAGAAGGTAGAGTGCTACCATTTGTGGGGTTAGTTTGTTGGGCTTGATTAGTCACCACTTGGGCCAACATAGCAACCACATTTCAAATTTAGCATGAGTCACTTGCTCCTCCATAGGACCTCGAGAGGCTTATTCCTCGTAAATCGGGATCTGTCTGGGGAGATGAGCTCTTTGGGGAGGCATCTTCTGAAAGAGTGACAAGAATACCAACATTTCAGGAAATCTTACAAAACTATTCACAGCACGACATAAGAAACAATGAAGTGAGATAATTTCTAAAATGTCGTCATAGCTTCTCACTCATAGGTGTGGCGTGCATCACACCCATGGATAAGACTTTACTTGACACGACATGTTAGACTCCAAAGATCATTTACAAACCTAGGGCTCTGATACCATCTTTGTCATGAGCCGAGAGTAGGGCCTAGATATGACATGGGGAAAGAGAACTTTAGGTTTCTCTTTCGCCATGTCATGTCGAGGCCCTACTCTCGGGTCGTGACAAGATGTGAGTAAGATAACATGTGGATTGGTAGCCAAGGCTTCTATCGATCGAGCCGAGGTAATATGTCGGTGATTCAAGGTCATTTGTAGATGGTCTGAGGTTGTTTCTACATAGGTGACATGAGTCGAGGTCATTGTCAGTTATGATCATAGATACACGGTCTATATGTGGCCTCATAGGTTCCGATTGAGGCAGTCATCTGATGAATAAATGTGCATTGTAGGACTGACATGCATCACGATTATTTGACATTACATTGCATTATATACATCTCATAGCATCCACTCCATCTCATATCATATCTAGTTGATATAGTTGTATATTATTTATGAGATTATGTACTTATTATATCCTTGATCTTGATGTAAGTATTGGATCTATTTATATACTTATATATTGATGTACTATGCTAGATGATGAGTATATCTATATTACTATGATTTATATATTATATTGTACTGGACTTTTCTGAGTGTAGGTTTGTAGTTCGACGGATGTGGTTGGGATTTAAGGAGTTAATTGTGTTCTTCATTGCTTTACTTTAGGTTAGTTCTATTTTGCTAAGTATCTAGTTTTTTGGTGCTCACCTCTTGCTACATTTTTTGTAGGTTGTGAGCCCGATCCATCCTGCTAAACTTCTCTCTTTTGGACCGAGATTTTTGATTACTTGTGAGGTAGCTATTTATGTTTTCAAAAGGCCTTGGAGGATCCATTTTTCTATATATATTTTCTATTTGAGGACTAGATATTATGACTTGTATTTCATATGAGAATTCTATATTTAGAGTCTTGTACATGTGCACCAGTCCTTGGGATAGTTGTAAATTATTTTTCTACATATATATCTTATTAGACAGTTATCTTCTGCTTTTGTTATTATTGTTAAATTTTTGGGTTTTGGGTTGATTTGCCTTGGTGGGTTAGGTGAGTGTTATCACACCCGCATTTCGGGTCATGATAAGAGATTATTGGAGTTAAAGACAACTTGTCATATGAAGAGATCCTAGTTCAGATTCCAGATCGTTAAGTTCGCAAATTGAGGACCAAGGAAATTGCTTCTATAAAGTATTGTGCAAGAACCAGTTCATTGAAGAAGAAACTTCAAAAGTTGAGGAAAACATGAAAGCTAGATACCCTCACTTATTCATGCCTTCAATTTTTGAGCCTGAAGGTAATATTCCTTATTTCTATCATTGAGTTGAGATACATCCTTAAATATGAGTAATAAGTTATTTGGGTAACTTCTGATTGAGAAACTAGTTTATAAGTAGCTATCATGCTTAATATTTTCCAGTTCCATCTTCATTCGAGGACGAATAATTCCAAGGGAGAGATATTATAATACCTTACAATTCTACTCTTAGGAACTGAAATTTGTCGTTGCAAATACATAAGATTGAATTTAGTGATGTATTATTTGTACCTATATTTTAAGGCTCATTAATATATGTGGGAAGTGTGTTGGAAGTGAATTTGTGTCATGAGAGACCTCTAGTACTTAGTTGAGTTCAAAACCTTTCTACCGATTAAGTTTTTCATATTAGATTATACAAGGGTCAACTTTAAATGACCATAACTCTCAATACACAAAGAATTAGTGTCCCATAATATATCAAAGGAAAGTTCTTTGAATTATCTTTCCAATGCCACCACGATTGCCTCATTTGGGTTTGGAGCAAAAGGTTATAGTTGTTTTACTACAGACTACCCGAGCAGAGTTCATTATACGACCCTGACTTATGAGTCATGGATTGAACTATGACCCTTCCTGTCAATTCATGGAATGACATTTTCAAGTCCATTTTTGAGTCTCCAACTCTATGAACCTAACTACGGGTCGTAAAAGCTTCTATGGGTCATGGTTTGGGCCCGTAGAATGAGTTCCAAGACCACAAAATTCACCCCAGTTTCTACGAATGGATTTCTACGGTCAGTATAAGCTTTTATGGACCGTAGATAGTCCCGTAGACGACTTAGACAGTGTTTTAAAGAAAGGGTATTTTCATCCTTTTTCACCCTTTAAGTCTAAACTTGTCAGTTTTCACCTAATTAAATCCCTAAACGCGATTTTTCAACTTCATTATGCTTGAAACATTCTCCAAACTTAGAACGTAGTTTCAAGAGGAAAAAATTTAGGACTTTCAGGCACCTTCTTCAAAGTTCTTAAGAATCTAATTTTTCTAGATATGTAAAGGCTACAAAAATTCTCCTACATTATCTTACCATCACGTAACTACTAGTTTCTTCAAGTATCAAGTTATGAGTTGATCACAAGATTTCTTCATTGTGAGTAAATATTCTTGTTTATGTTATTTTTAAAGAAAAACATGAAAATTACTAAATTTGTCTACTATATTGAGGTCCTAAGCTGAGATACTATTTTTAATTGCTAAACTAGTTAAACCCTAAAGTTATTATGAAATTCCAAATCTTGCTTTAAACTCAAGAAAAGTATTAGCATAAGTCTTTTTATGAACAGTGAAGCATGAAACCTATGATTTTAGACATCTTTGAGAAAAGTTAAGAGAATACTAAGTTGGGCTAAGTCCAAAAGAGAAGAAAAGTAATACTTTGAGCAAATATTTTTTTTTAAGTATGAGCATATAATTGATACTTTTGGGAGTAGCATTGAGCACCGATATGGGTAAGAGTAATAATAACTCGAACTCATAAACTACGTAGCCAACGTAGAATAGGATTGTACCAAGAGTACATCTCCTCATTGCCCCTGAGATGGTCCAATTTTGGGATGGATCCACTCTCCTAGTACTTTGTCCCTTACCCTGAAAAAATATGGGATGGCTTAGGCAACATGGGCAACACGTTGTATCATCACGAGGCTCATAGTGAGGGTTGTTGGTTAGAGAAACTCCCCAAGCTAAGGTAAACTAAGTCTTGCAAATAGATTTTCAACATATGATATTATTTTCAGGATACACTTTATTATTATTTTTATTATCATATTTTGAGACATGTTTTTAGCTATTTGTAAATATAGTGCCTTATCCTAAGTTCTCTATTTTGGCTATTTTATATGCTTGTACATTTCATGTACTAATGTCCTTTGGTTCTGCATCATTTTATGATGCAGACGCAAGTGACAGAGTCCCTCAGTAGATTCTCCATTGAGGACCAACATTTCATTTAGCTATTGTTGAAGCCTCCTATCAGTCAGAGGCTTTAGAGTCTTTATTTCTGCTTTAGTATTTATTTTCAGTTGTGGTTATCGTGGGCCTGTCACGGTAGTTGTTTAAGATTATGTTAGTCAGATGTTCCATAGACTGGATGACATGATTTTGAGTGCTTACTTTCAATTGTTGTTGGGATATTTCCTCTATTTGGTTTGTTTAGATTGTTGCAGCTCTTTAGTTCATTATATCTAAGCCAATCATTTATTATTTAAGTTTTTCGCTGAGTAAAGTAGCCAGCCCAAGTGGTTCACTTGGAATAAAAAATGATTCTGGGTGTCGGCCACGTCCAGGGTGTAAACTCAGGGCGTGACAATATTAATAATAATTGGGAAGTAGATTTAGATTAGAGAAAATTCACCTTAAGATACACATTCTTTCTTAACAATGGCACCATATCATGGAGTAATAAGAAGTAGTCATACATATTGGTGTTCGCTAGGGAAGCAAAATTAGTAGCACTTCATCTGTTGTACAAGAAGTTGTTTGATTGCATTTTCTTATCCACTTGAGTATGTATAATATTATTGTTGAACCTACAATAATTAGTTGTAATAGTTAGACTGCACTAGCCTATACAAGGGATCCAAAATTTTGAGGGAAGGTGAAACATATTGACATAAAGTATGATTTTGTAAGAAACATGATAATACAAAAGGAAGTGAACATGAGATACATATATACACATTAAATGATAGTAGATCCCTTAACGGAATTCATAGCATGTGATGCTTATGATAGACATGTAAAGTCATTAGGTTTATGCAGATATTGATGTATTTATGTCTTATTTTTTTTCATGCATATTCATGTAAAATTTACATTATTGAAATTAATGTTGGTTTATGCCTAATTTTTCATTCTTGTTGGTTTATATGCATGTATCGTTCTTTATATAGTGTATACAAAATTTTGAGAATAAAACGTATGTCAAACAAATAAAATAATTGCTCTATTTGTACAAACAATTGTCTTTATTGTCTAAGTGACTAGTAGAGATTTGACAATTATAATTATTAATTTTTGCCAAAAGTGATGATAATATTAAGCTAAAAACTTATAATTAGAATATCATTTGTTAATTTATGTTTAATTATATGTGATTAAAATGAGTTCACCTATTCCTAATGTCAGAGAGGGTTATACATTAAGGGTACTAATTTTGAATGTTAAAATTGTTGGCTTTCCAAAATAATTGGAACCTTGAAATTAGAATTCAAATATTAATATTTGATATTGTTCTTTAAACTTTAAAATTCATAAAGTTAAATTGTGACTTCATGTCTATTTATCATTGATGTTCACATTAATTCAATAAATATATTGTATGTGTCTTTGAGTATAATTGTTATTCTTTAATTTTTTTCACTTAATTATGATGAACTTAAACACCAAATGTGAACCTTTTCTTTTCTTAATAAAAGCCAAAAGTATATGGCAAACTACTGAAGGATGATACAAAATACCTTTCTTAATCTCAATCTCTCAATAGACTTGAAAGGTTTTGTTTTTTTTTTTTTCCCCAAAGGCTTGTTTATTTGCTCTCAGATAGTTTGATATTATAAAAAGGGTAAAATATGAATATATTGAAATAACAGTATTAGAGGATTTGTTTGAACTTTTAACACCAAAAATTTTTTTCTTTCTCAAAAGTTTAGAAAACAAAGCCTCATATTCTTAAAAAAAGATAATAAATTGGACTGCTTAGATATTTTTAATCTCAGAATATCAAAAAGACAACATTATTAAATATGCATATCCAATTGTTTTGTCAATAAAAGTAGAAAAAAAATACGAATAGTAACCCAAAATTTGAGAATCCAATCCATTCATCTCTAATTGGCCCCAGGATGCCATTGAATTGAATTGGGCAGAGACCTTTGCTTTTGCTTTCATGGACTATTTGTGCATAACCTTAAAAAAAGTGCACACTATTGTTCTGCGGCAGGTGTAATGTAGTTGTGAAAAAATAAAAGAAAATAGAATAGGACAGTGCTGATGAAGGGTTAAAAATCAAGACAGAACACTGTTACACTGATGTAGGAAGAAATAGTAGAACATACCAGATGACTTGTTGCATATGTTTTTTTTTTTTTTTTGAATGGAGGAATGATTTTGGCCTTTGATTTATTTAAAGGAAAAGATGAGAAGTTGAGTAAGTTGGAGATGGAAATGTATGACTAGCTAGATAGATAATCTTCGTATGTAATTATGACCAGTGAATCGAATTCAATGATAATCAAATTTAGTATTTGATTAAATTCTCCATACATTAATAATACAATTATCTGTGAACAAAATGATCCCTAATATGCTCCTAATGCTACTAAGAGATTTTGGCTCTTAATAGTTAATTTTTATTTTAAAATTTAATATAACCTTGTAATTATATTCGTGCAATCGAACAATACACTTGTAATTATACTCTGACAAACAAACAAGATAATGTAATTACAAGGATGTATAATTACTACCCTAATAATTACACCAATTCTAATTACTAAGTGGTTTTCCAAACAGACCCTAAATAAACACTCTTAGTGTTTGTGGTCTTGAGAAAAGTACCCTATGATTTTTCTCTATATGATAAAAGCTTTGAGGTTTAGTTGCAATTTCTGATACTAGGAACCTCTCCGCTTCTCATATATATAAGTCATCTTATATATATAACTTATATTATTAGTGAAAAAAATATATGAAGTCATTCCATTTTAGTTATTAAAATGAAATTAAGAAAAGAAAAATAAAAATCATTTGCTATTTATTTATCAATTTTAGAATAAAAAGAATAAGAATAGAATTTTTTAAAAATAATATTTTTAGCAGGCACCCTCATAATAATATCATCATTAACTTTCATTTAGATAAGGAAAATATTTTTTATGAACACATTAGAAAAAAATATCTTTTAAAAGAAAAAATATACTCTATCCGTTTAAAAAAGAATAAATTACTTTTGTTTTTAGTCTATTTTTTTTAAAAAAAGTCTCTTTTTTCTTTTTGGTAAAATTTTAATTTGAATTTTTTACGTGACATATTTAAGGTCATAAGATTAAATGTAATTTTGTTACATTTGATATAACTTTAGCTTAGAAGAATAAGATTGAAAAGTTCTTTATTTTTCTTAAATTTTATGTCAAGTCAAATTAAGTTTTTTTTAAAGCATAAAAGTATTTTTTTATCAAACTATTAAAGGCAAAGACATTCATGCATCAAACTATCAGCCGACAATATTTTTGTTTATTTCACATGTTTTAACGACAGTTTTGTCTATTTTCCATACACTTATATAAATATAATATAATGATGGAGTTTCAAAAAGTGAATGATCTATGATTCCAAAACAAGTAGCAGTAGGAAAAATACGTGTAAGGAGTAAATTTTAATTTGTCCCTATTTTTTTTAAATTTATCAAAAAAATATTTAAAAGTTATTTGTTGATATATGCTAATTGTAGTTACTCTCTCTTCCATATATTAAGTTATAATGTCATTTAAACTCGAGAGATAAATTTTAAACTGCAAATTAAGCTAATTAATGTCAATAAACTTATTTTTCATAAATAAAAAAAAACTTATTGAATTCCTTAGAAAAACAAATTCAAATTTTGAATTCAATATCATTGGATTCCTTTTCTATTTTCGTGATTGATGTTACCGGAGAAATCATCATTTTGGTTAGTTTCATGTCTTCTTAATTTTGTTTGGCTAGTTCCGTTTTCTTTTGAAAACGAAAGAGAAGGTATGAATATATCAATTTTGTTGCGTCATTCTGAAATCGTAGGAATCTGAGCCTTTGATGGTGTGAATGGAAAATCCTTCTTCAGGTATCAATTACCCAAATCAAACACATAATTTTAAGTATCAAGTACCTTCTAGACAAAAAAACATAAAACTTATGTCAGGTATCAATTATCAGTAGTTTGATAAGCATAAACACTTCTTCTGAAAGTATCAAGTATCTAAATGCAACACATAATTTTAAGTATCAAATATCTATCATTCTAAAAAAAAAAAAGGAAATCCTTCTTCAAGTATCAACCGGTAAATCTTTAATTTTAAGTATCAAATATCATTCTAAAAAATATGGAAATCCTTGTTCAAGTATCAACTGGTAAATCCTCTTCAATGAAGTCACCTTGAGGATTTTGGGCATCATTGCCAAAAAAAAAATGATTGATAATTTTCTTGTGATTTCTCGGCCTATAATGGATCATTCATTTTTTTAATCTATTTTCATGAAAGCCCTCATCGTTAGAATCAAAATGGTGCCGATGTGAAACTTAAAAATGGAGAATCCATATATATCAATGATTGGACATGGACGTCTGCTATGAATAATAAGATAAAAAATGGAAGACACTAGGTTTTGGCGGAGAAATAAGAGACTTTTCAATTTCTTTCCTTTTTATTTAGTTTGAAAATAATGATAAAAAATTTGAAATTGAAATTAATCGTGAAAAGATTGATTAGATAACTGAAAAATAGGAGAATTATGTAGATATTGATTAGAATACTTAAAATTAGGAGGGAATTTATGATAAATTAAAGAAGAGTGAGAAATAATAGTCTATGTATCTACAAGTTGGAGAGAGAAAATAGAAATAAGAGATTTTTCTAATTTTTTAGAACGATAAGAATTATTAGAAATTATGATAAAATATGTTGTGTAGTTATGTAATTTTTTCAAAAATAAGTAAAGAACTCCTTAAAGCAACAGCATGAGTACATATAAATAATGTTTACTCCATTTGAGAATTTCTTCAGACCCGAGTCACCACAATAATAAACATTACAAATATTTTACATATATGTATATTTGCTGTAATAATATACATAAGAGGGAAAATATTCAAATACTAATATTTGAAGTACTGATACACATTATACCCCCACAAGAAAAAAAAAAAAACAATCCACCATATGGACTATTAATATAATGTAATTGAACATGCCACAAACATCAAAAATATAACTTTTACAAATATGTACTAACTAATAGTAATAAGACGAAAGTTTGTATGAAGACTTAATTAGATGCTTTGAGTGGATCAATTTCCCACACCAGGGCTTGGAATATCTTCATGTTGTCTATAGACATCGTCAAAAACATTGCTGTGTCCAGCATAATCCTCTGTTACCTTGATTTGTTCAGTGAGCTTTGTTCCAGATGCCCTTGTCATAGGACTAGCCCAACGTCCCCCACAACAATCACGAGCTTCAGACCCAAAATGTAAAAGGAACAAGAACAAAAATAAAAACATCAGACTGGCTTTGATTTTCATTGAAAAGGAAATGAGGAAGAGTAAATATAGTTGATGTTATTAAGATGGAGAAAAAGGCTAGCTAGGCAAATGCAAATGTATAAAGAAAATATAGTACGTAATTTATGAACACGCCAGTAATCATTGTTGATGTGAAAAGACAAAGAAAATGTTAAGTTGATGATTACACTAGAGGGGGGACCCAACCCTTTATGTCCAAACATAAATTTAATTGCCACTTACATACTTGGGGAAGCTAAGCTTATAGTAATATTATTTTGCATGATCTTTTTTTCCAACACGACGACATCCCATTCTTGATTTCACTTATTATACTTCACTTTTTCCCAATTGGAGGGTCAAATCGAATAATTTTTTTCTTTTTTTATGCTCCATTTTACATTTCCAATCCTCTAGTTCTAAAACATCCAAAACTCACCTACTGCAAAAGCAAAAACATAATGTTACTAGCTAGCCTGATATATCTACTATAGCTAGCAAACGGAACTTAACCACGTGTTAGATTTGGCCCCTTCTTTTTTCTTTTCGTACAAGATTTGGCCCCAACCAATATTGTGATTGTTCTCATTAATTGGGCAACTGTTGATCTATGGAGGATGGAACCTCTCCATTTCAATCAAACGGGAACATTATTGCTTTTTCCTATGATATATACGTACTCAATTAAATCAAATTAAGGTAGCTAGCGTACATGTAAAATTGTGCATTTTCTTTAATTTTGATTTGTGGTCGATCTAGATATATATACTCTTTATAATGTTTCCAAGCAATTACAGACGAGTAAAGAGATTTTATTTCCTGGTAGTCAAGAAACCCCACCTACATAAGCAGTAATATGCCTCAAATATCGAGAGGATAAACCACTAGAAATTTAGATAGCACCAAATTGTGGGGTACGTGGGGGAGAGATCAAACCTTAGTTTTTTCACTCCATCTTTTTAGCACAAAGTTTAGCTTGTACTTTTTAATTAAAATTTTCAAAGAATTATTGCATATTAGTGACAATGTGGTTACGTCATTGGCTACCTCATAGAAGCCATCTCTACTGTGGTTAAACTAAAACGATATTAATCATATTGCTTAATTTGGTATGTTTTATGGGGAAAATACTAGTTTTCAAAAAATTGACTTAAACTGTAGTAAAAAACTCAATTTTAAGAAAATAATAGAGTTGTCACTTAATTTTTAAGGAAAAAAATCAAGAAAACCGTTAAAATGATTTTAAAAAGACTTAAACAGAAAAATCCTTTTAAAAATTCCGGAGAATGAGTTTGGGTTCAAATTTCCATTTCAAGAAGGTTTTATGCACTTGAAATGGCCGCTAACGCGCGATTATCCGACGATTAGAAAAAGAATGACTAACTTTTGAAAATAATTTAAAATATTTAAAACTTATTCAAATAAAAAGACCGTTTTAAAAATTCAACTAATTTATAAGGAATATAAATTTCAATAATTATCTAATCTAACAAATGATTTAAAAATAATAATAATTAGATTTTTTTTTTAAATTCTAATTCATTTGAAAGAATTTAAAGAAATATTTTTTAGCAAAATAATTAAGTAAAAAATTATTTTATCATAACAAAAAGACTGGGAAAATTTGAAATAAAGAAAGGATGCACGTTTATTTTTTCACATTTTTTTTTGAGAAAAAGATAATGAATGATCCAGATACTCTAATAACAGAAAATAATTTTTATGAGATAGTTTTATCGAAAATTTAAGATGCATTTGAAATCCCAAAACGAATATTATTATTGAAAATATTGTTAGAGACTTGAAATATTTTTAAGTAAAGGGGCAATATATTTTTCTTTATTCTAATTTTTGGAAAGAAAAGTAGTAGATAACCCGAACTTTTGCCGGAATTTTAAACGAAAGTTTGAAATTCAAAAGAGGAATATCATCTAGAAAATGTTATACTCATTATTACTATTATTTAATTGAAAACATTATTCATTTCTTTTTATTTATTATTATCTTAAAAGGAGAAGTAACAAGTAATCAAAATAATGAAAATACTTAAATGATCGAAATATTGAAAATACTAAAAAAAACGTTAAAGTTTTGAAAGATTCGGAATTTCTAAACTTGATTATTTTTTAATTAAAAAAAGTAAATAATTTGAAATAAAAAAAAGTAATTCTAAAAAATAAGACAAGTAAATAAGATAAACAATTTTTAAATTTAACATAAATAGTTTCTCATTCGTGGATTTAATTAAGTTAGAATAATAACAAAGAAAAAAGTTAGTATACAAATTAATTCAAACATATAAGCAAGATAACATATAAAAGAAAGAAGAGCTGAAGGGATTGGACCTTTAGCCCAAAAGTCTGCTGCAAAAATAAATGGGCTTTTAGCCCCCCTTTCTCCTGTATATCAGCTTGGTTCATATACTGTATATCAGTGTATATAGGTGTATATGAGCCTCCTTTCGCCATGAGAAAACCTGCAACCAGCTCCCTACGACTTATGCGGGCCTTCACGGCCCCAAGGAATGCAATGGGGGAGTCCCAAAGAACTCGGAGAGATGCAGAACAAAAGAAAATAGATTAGGAATTCAAAAATTATTTCAATCCATAATCCAATAACTTGAAGCTAAAAATTAAAATATCAACACATAGAATTCATGAGCTTCAACTAGAAAAATCATATCACTTTTATTAGTCTTAAAACCAAAAATCAACATTCAAAATTTACTAACTTGAAATTGGAGAAACCACATGTGAAACTTATTAGTTTGAAACTAGGAAACCTACATATAGAACTTATACTTTTTGAAGCTAGAAACCAATATACAAACTCAAATCTTTGGGACTAAAACAATACATGGATACGCCAACTTAAGGCTAATGATCAACATCTAAGCTTCATTATCTTTGAAAAACCAAGAAAATCACATACAAAACCCCTTAAACTTGAGACTAATGGTCCATGCTCCCCAAGTTCCTTATCTTGAGACTAAACTTGCATATAGAACCCAACTCTTGAGATTAAACCAATAAATATACCAACTCATATTTTTTAAACCAAGAATTCATATCCAAAACTCAAGATATTGAAAGCTAAAATAAACTTATGAGCATAAAATTAAAGGAATCATATAACATCTAATCTTGAAACAAAAAAAAAATTGAAATTTTATTAACTTTGGAAATAAGGTAAACACATACAAGATTTATCAATTCAAAACTAGGAGCCAACATATGAAAGCTTATATTTTGAAGCTAAAGTCAACATAAAAGTTTAGATTTTGAAATCAATACAACATATGGATTCGTCAACTTAAACTAATGATCGCATATTCATTTAAGCTAACCAACCCCAACGATTAAGAACTCTCATACAAGATCCTTTAAACTAAAAAAAAATCAATATGTGGATGCAACTCCAAAGAAGCTTTTTTAAAGAGGTTATTCATTTAAGAAGCGCAAAAATAACCATTTCTGTATGACCAAAATAGAGGTTATTCATTTAAGAATTTCAAAGGGTTCAAATTGAGCATGACCAAAATAGAATACTTAGAGTGTAAATGTAATGACCTCGAAGGTCATTTCTGGCATTTTTCGACAAAATTGTTGTTTTACACTTCCCGAAAGTTACCTTGGACCATTTTTGGTTAAGTCTAAAAGTCAGATTTTGAAAACCTGGTAAAAAGTTGGAGTTTTGCTAAAGAATGTTTTTTAAAGGTTTAAAGTTGGAAATTTTGAGTTTTGTGGTCATCTTGAGTTTTGAGTGTCGAAATTCAATTCTGTCAATTCCATCAGCTCCGAAATGTAAAATCTAGTCTAGGAGAAGTTGCACAACTGAATTCAGAGTTAAAACGAAGATTTTGGACCCAAAGTTGCATTTTAAGTTGATGTTTGGATCATTGTTTGACTTTGGTCAACATTTAGTGTTTGGAAGCTTGAATTAAAATTTCGTCAGTTCTAGTGGTTCTGCGTGGTGAAACTAACGCTAGAAATGATATTGTTATAATTTCTAGAGCTTCTGAGATTACTTTGAGAATTTGAGTCTTAAACTAGTTAAAATGATCTTTCTCGAGTTCCGATATAAGGAGGTGTTGAATTCAAATTTTGACGGTTCTATTGAGTCCAGAACGTTGTTTCTGGTAAAGTTTCATGTCTAGTTTGTGTTCTTAGGGTTCTAAACGAACCCCGAGGGTCTTTTCGATGAATTTTTGTGTTGTGTGTTATAGCTAAAAACTGTCATATGGTGCAACCTAAAAAGGTCTCCGCATTCGCGCCCTTCGCTTTGCGTTCATGGAGGTCAAGTAGTTAGAGCTCCGTGCTCGTGGATAAGGGGTCTGCGTTCGCAGAGTAGTGGAGACCCCTGACCTTCGCATTCACGGATGTGGTCCACGCATTTGCAGAGGGTATTTTCCACGTGGCTTCCACATTCGCAGAGTGTAAAATGTGCCTGAACAGTAAGCTTCTTTTAGAGTGATGGGTTTTATTATATTTATTCTTTTTCAACATTTCAAGCTTCATTTTCAAGAGATTCTTCAAGGGTTTCAAGAATAATTTATTGGGTAACTATTTTCTAACCTATTTCTTTAATTTTCATTGATTAAATTGTATTTTTAACTTATAATTTGGAGTTTTAAATTGAATTTTTTTGAGATTTTTCAGATTTTGGTTCCTAATACTAAATTGATGATTTCTACCGCATTTTAACTCCATTTTAAAAATGGTTTTCACCGTTGAAATTTTCGATTACTTTTTCCAATGTGAACTTTTGACCATTTTACCTTTTTTGTCAGAATTGATTGATTTTAGTGTCATTAGACTCGTTATGTGATTGGGGTGCAATATTTGAATAGATTTTGCTAATTCTGAGTATCATATAAAGGAGAAAGCTTTGGATTTGACTTGATTTGAGGCTTTATCTAAGGCAAGTGGACTTCTAACCATTTGTTAAGTATGATTGAATCTTGTATACTCCTATGTGTATGGAATTGAGTACTTTGGAGTAGAATTGTATCATAATAGGCTTTGATCATGAGATTTCAGATTGAGTAATTGTTCATATGATGAAATGTTGTCTTGTGAATTAATTGTGAATTCATAATACATGTGAACTTGTGAACTATTTGATATTGATATCGAGATGATACCTATATTGAGACTTGGATTGATATTAAGACTATGATATATGGAGACTGTAATGATTTGAAATCATTATGATATTGTAAACTATGATGAAACTGAGATTGTGCGCATTACATCTTCTATTATTTGTGCATTGATACTTATGATGGCTATGATCGAGAGATAAGTACGATTACTTGTGGATTGGTGGCCAACGTCTCCATCAGTCGATGATTAGCTGAGGTTTCTACCGGTGATCCGAGGTAATATGTCGGTTGATATTGTGTCCGAGGTCATTTTCAGATGGTTGAGCATTGGTGGAGGTTATTGTCGGTAATGTTCACGGATACATGGTCAATGTGAGACCCTTATAGGTTTCGTTCTAACACATATATGATCAACTAATATGTATCGTAGGACATACATACATCACGATTATTTGACATTGCATCACATTATTTACATCTCATGTCATTCCTGTCTTGGTATTATATATAATGCTTATGATACTACATATTTATTGTATCACTTGACTTGAGTATCAGTTGGAAATATATTGAGATATGATGCTATATGATGAATATATCTATATTCTTGTGATTTTTATATTGTATTATGCTGGGACTTTTCTGAGTGCAGGTGTGTGGTTCGGCAGTATGTGATTGTGTGTTAAGGAGCACTTGTGTTCTTCATTGCTTTACCTTAGGTTAGTTGCATTTGTTGAGTACCCTATTGTTTGGTGCTCACCCTTTGTTATATTTTTATAGGTTGTGAGCCCAGTTCTTCTTGCTTGCTTTCTGACTTATAGGATTGAGTCTTTAGATCTATCGATAGGTAGTTGCTTGTACGTTTGGCAGACCTTCAAGGAGTCTACCTTTATGTTATGTTCTACTTGAGGACTAAACACTGAGACTTGTATTTCATTTGAGTGATTTGTGTGTATAATAATTTCAGTCCACAGGAGATAGGATCTGAACTTTTGAAATACGAAGACCAATGCGAGTAACTCCTATTTTATGATAGTGTAGTTCTTCTTTGTTGCATTCAAGGCTTTATTGGTATAATATATAGGATGTAAGATCTTCTCTCTTCGCTATCCTAATACCACACCAAGTGTGACCCCACTTGTATAAAATATGATTTCAAACAACTTTGACTAGTTTGGAGCGGTAATAATAGGGGTTGATGTTAACCTCTGCTTCAATCCTTCAAACGCTCTATCGCATGCATCATCAAACACGAACTTGGTCTCCTTTTTGAGAAATTTGCACAAAGGGTATGCAATCTTTGAGCAATCCTTGATGAAGCATCAATAAAACCTTGCATGTCTCAGAAAACTTCTTACCCCTTTAATATATATAGGTGGGGGAAGTTTCTCAATCACCTCTATCTTTGCTCTGTCTACTTCAATGCCCTAGCTAGAAATTTTGTGCCCTAATATAATGCCTTCTTTTACCATGAAGTGAAAGTTTTCCCAATTGAAAACTAGATGGCATTCTTCGCATCTCTGTAGCACCGCCTGCAAATTCTTCAGACAATCTTCAATTGAGTCGCCCACCACACTAAAGTCATTTATGAATACCTCGATTGTGTTTTCCACCATGTCTGAGAAAATGGACATCATACATCTCTAAATTATGGTTGGTGCATTGCATAGCCCAAATGACATCCTCTTGAATGTGAAGGTTCCATAAGGACATGTAAATGTGGTCTTCTGTTGGTCCTCGAGAGCGATGAAGATATGATTGTATCCCGAGTAACTATTGAGAAAGCAAAACTAGTCCTTTCAAGCCAATCGGTCTAACATCTGATCTATGAACGACATAGGGAAGTGTTCTTTATCCATCGAGGCATTGAATTTCCTGTAGTCCATACATACCCTCCATCCTGTGAGCAATTGCATGGGGATCAATTCATTGCTTGTGTTAGGGACCACATTGTTACCTTCTTTCTTTAGAAAATATTGGACCATACATACTCATTTACTATCAACTATTACGTGTATTACACCTGCGTCCAACCATTTGATGATTTCCTTGCGCATGACCTTTTGCATGGGTGGGTTGACGTGTCTTTGGTGTTCAATACTCGGCTTGTAACCTTTGACCATTTGGATCTTATGAGTTTATACCCCAGGTGGAATACTGATGATGTTTTCTATTGTCCATCCTACAACCCGCTTGAACTGTTGTAGCACTACAACTAATGCCTTTTCCTGTTTGTCCGTCAATCTGCTGCCACTATGATCGGCAATGTATCGTCAACACCAAAAAACACATATCTCAGGTGGGTCAGAAGGGCTTTTAATTCTAGCACTGGTGGCTCCTCTATGAAGGGTTTTATGGGTAGCAATTCCTGATTTTTCAAGTCCAGTTCCAACTTAGTTTGTCACCAGAGGAGACTAGACACTCCCAGAGCCTTTATTGTTTCATTATAGTCCAGGATGTCATCATTTTCAAAGTTCATTAGTACCGCCCCCAAAGTGTCGACACCCAACCTTTCTTTAATTGGAACTTCTAGTTCCTCCTCATCTTTAGCATGGTTTTGGTCGTCCTGAACCATCCTCAACTATACTTAATTCCTGAAATAAACAAAAATGACAAAAGAGATAATGTAAGAGAAGTAAGAGCTAATCCCTCAAAATTACTTGAATTACCCAAGTCTAGCCGTATTCCCCGACTATGGCACCAAAATACTTGATGTCGCTAAAGCCACACCTCTTTTTTGAGGTAAAGAGGTCGCTATCAAGTAAATAACCTAACCGAGGTTAGGGTCGATCCCTCAGGAAATATGGTAGACTCAAGAATTGATTCAATGTAAGTCAGGATGATTAACCTACTTATCGCTCAAGAAAAATAGGGGTTCTTAAATTAAATTTAACTAAAATAAACTAATGCAGATGATAAAAGATCAGTAGAAGAGGTAACTAGGGTAATGTGTTCTCCATGAATCCCTAACTTAGAATTATCGGATAAATGCAACCTTTTCTAGTGTGTAGATGTAGGACAATAAGCTAGGTTATCTAAACCTTTGATCTAGAAAATGGGTAAATTTCATCACAGAACTTGATCTGTCTCCATGATGTGACATTACTTACTCTTACTTTTTATCCCAGTACAATCTCTCCTTAATCCAGTTTAATTGATTAGATGAGAATATTTTAATTGAATCATGTTAATCACCTCATTTCCTATTCATTACTTCCTTGATCCGGCCCGACAAGTAACACTA
Organism: Solanum aculeatissimum; assembly: GCA_038996855.1. Lineage (NCBI taxonomy): Eukaryota > Viridiplantae > Streptophyta > Magnoliopsida > Solanales > Solanaceae > Solanum > Solanum aculeatissimum. The sequence continues at coordinate 15,325 of JBCEWC010001953.1, read as the reverse complement.
GGCGAGTTCTAACGTAGGCCTCCATTACAAAATAGTTAAAGTGAAAAGTATTAATTAATACAACCTAACACACCTTCTAAGAGTTACACAATATCTGAGTTTACCTTGTTAGTTCTTCATGGTTCCCACAACTCTAGTTGTGGATTTAGCTATGCATGACCATTATAAATGTAGGAATCATAAAGTAGAGTAACATAATTGACCACTTACATAGATGAATCTAAGAATATGAAATCCAACTCTCCAATTAGAATCACAAGGTCAAATTAAGAACACACAATATTTTTCCACTCACAAATATTATAAATCCCTAAGTGTCTTCTCTAAAACCTTGTTTAGACTTCGTGACTCCTGTTCTCCTCTATGAAAAAAAACTTTAAAAAATATTTATAATGTGTAAAATACAAAACCAAAATAAAATAGAAAGACTATATTAATGTGTAATATCAATCTATGACTCGTATGTCAGGGTTTCGTAGACAGTAACTGGATTCTGGAGACTACTTCTATGAGACCTTTCCATGGATTGGGTAAGATTCTACGACCTATGGGGGATTTCATTTGATGACCTTTCAGAGATTTTCTACTTTCTGATCCTCAGGTATGACCACACATTATGACTCATGGATTGCTCTACGATTCATCTGCTTTCTTTGTATAGTTTAACTTAAAAATTCACCTCTCACTATAAATTGATATAAGACCCCATCTATGGCTCGTGAAAATTTCCACGACCCGTAAAGGGTTCCGTGGATCACCAAAATTTACTGCTTCAGCATACTTTGCCCAAAAACTATGCCAATACTAAAATCCTGCAAAACAAACACATAAACTGACTAACATTACTTTGAGAACACATAAAATTCTAAGTTTTAAGTATAAAAAATGTTATATTTTGGTAGCACATCACCCACTCCCTTGTATTGATGATTTATTTGACCACTTCAAGAAGTTGCTTTGTTTTTTAAGATTGACTTGAGGTCCGGATATCATTATCTTAAGATTCAGCCATCAGATATTCCTAAGACAACCTTTCGAACAAGGTATGGGAATTATGAGTTTCTTGTTATGTCCTTTTGTTTGAATAATGCCCCTACATTATTTATGGAGTTGATGAATAAGGTGTTCCGACCGTATTTGAATTTATTCGTGATTATGTTCATCGATGACATCTGGGTCTACTCTAAGATCGAGAAGGATCTTATGAGACATTTGGGGATTCTGTTCCAGAGGCTTAAGGAGAAGAAACTTTATGCTAAATTCTCTAAGTGTGTGTTTTTGTTGACTTTAGTGGCATTCTTGGGGCACATGGTGCCCAAGGAGGGTATTCGAGTTGACCCAACAAAGATTGAGGTCATTTAGGGTTGGACTAGTGTAACGATCCAAATATTTTCAAACTTCATAATAGTTTTTCAAGGTTAGTGTTAAACTGGTCGTGGTTGAATTTTGGTAGCCATGGATTGTATGTAAGTGGCCGAAACCAAAGAGGATAGATTGGTGAAGTTGTGAGGCCAGTTGGATAGTGTACTTTAAAAAGCCATATCTTTTGATACAGGATAAAATGTGTGGGATGATATATATCAAATCAAATATCTTTGAGTTATCTTCACAACGCAACTAGTTTCACTTAATTCGGAGTTCAAATGTCGAAGTTACGGCCCTAGTAGTGAGACTGCCCGTAATTGGAAGGACGCTGGAAAGGGGTTCTAGAACATGGGTTAAGGGTGGGAACATGGACCGTTTGGTGGTCCACGGTCCATGCGGGTTCTCCAGGGTTGGTCCAGTGAGCTCCTAGAGGCTAGGTTCCAAGCCATGGACCAAGTAAGGTCCCATAGACTACCTCACTGTCCGTGTGACCCTTCACGGCCCGTGAGGGATCCCATGAAGTGAGGCGGAATGTTGGCCAAGGTTCGGGGCTAGATTTCGGACCAAGTGATACTCCACGGACTAGTACACGGTCCATGTGTAGCTACATGGTCCGTGATACCCCCCGTGGAGTGATCCAGAAAGTCCCCCAAGAGTTTAAGCTGAAGACGAGACCAAGTGAAGTCTCACGGGCAGGTACACGACCCGTGGACCAGTAAACGGGCACTGTGTGCCTTTCATGTGACACTGTCTTCAGTGATTTAGTCCATTTCATTAATGGTTAATTCATAATTTAATTAGATCTTATTCCCCTTTTAGGATTTCTAAGGTCTCCTAATTCTCCTAAATCAAACCTAATCCCTTTTTATCCATTTTAACACTCTTGAATTCATTCCAAAATTCTCTCAATCCTCTTGACCTCCATTGATCAAAATTTGAAAAAATTTGAAAAAAATTGGGGAAGATCATCCTTGTTGTGAAATCATCCAATTCTCTTGACTAATTTCAAGGTATGTGGGTTTGATTCATGGATTCCCTTTCATACATGAAGACCCAAGAACCCACCTCTTTAAATTATGATTTTAAGTATTCTTTAATGTTTGGTTCTTTAAATTTTGAAGTATTTAATTGAATTAGATTGTGGGTTGTAGGAATTAGGTGATTTAAATTTTATTTAAGTTTGAATTCCATGAAGTTCCAATGGCTTTGATGAAGATCAAGTTATGCATGTCCCCTTTACTCTTGAACAATACATGGGTAGTATTTAAATGATGTTTTGAAGGTTGATTTAACTTGAATCTCTTGTGAAATGCTTTGATTTTAATTTAAAGTATGAATTCTATTCTAGTATCCATGTTATTCTCATTGTTCCTCATGGCATTTGCATGCATGATCATGGATTTTTTATGAAGGTTTTGATGTGGGCTAAGTCTCAAACATGTTTATGACTATGATTTTGATCAAGTATGGGTTATGACTAAGTTGTGATCACACTGCCTATGATATGACCCTTTGAGCAACATGGGTGTTTACACCAATATGATATGACAAATATGGAGCTACTCTTGTGCTTAAAGTTTGACATGAAAGTTTGTTTGGCTTTTTAGCCCATGAAGCATGATTATGAAATATTATTTACTCTTGTTAAGTATGCATAAGAGTAATAAAAGTGATTTTGGCCTTTAATCCCAAGTATGCATGATTAGATGTTCAAGTGTCAAGTTTCCATTTTGAGAGCATGTATATGTATACGTATTCTTGTGGGAAGATGATTTAGTTCCAAGAAGGATTGGAGTAGTAAGTGGGCTATCCCCAAGAGTCCCACTCCTTTCTCAAAACTATGTGCCAACATAGATTGCTACCAAAATAGGAGGCCCGTTAGGTATGCTTTGATATGATATGATAAGATATGCTATGTTATGTAAATCCTTTCGAAATGGGTGGCCCGTAAGGAAGGTGGCCATCACACTGAAATGGAAGGCCCGTAAGGTGTGACGTAGATTACCTTTGGACAGTAATCTTCTCCGATCCAATGAGAGGCCTCATTGGGTAAGTTCATGTTGTAGCTCACATGAGTTTGGATGTCGGTTATGGTTCCATCCCCTCTATACTATAAGCATTATGACATTTCATGCATCATGATCATCGTGGCATATTGATATATTATTCCTTCTTACATTCTCTTCTATGTATATGCCCTTGCCATGTAGGTTGTTATAGGTTCATGTGCACACGCATTTGCATGCCCGCATACTTAGTACATATTTTGTGCTAACCCATACTCTCTATCTACATGTTCTAACCATGTAGGGACCAACGACGACTTCTATCTTCTAGTGAATGATGTGTGACATCCTTGGAGTTACTAGCTTGTGGTGAGCCTTTTTGTTCAAGGGCAATAGCTACCTTCTATCTATCTTGTAATTGTTTACTTTCTTATTTCATGTATTGAGGGTGAGCCCCAAACTATGTCGAGGCCCCACTCTTTCTTATGTAGAGGCAATGTTAGACACGCTAAACTCTTGCACGTTGTATTATACCTTATTGGGATATTATGACTATTGGGCTATGTTATGGAAATGATGTTCCGTTTATGCTTATGGTATTGTGAATGTTGGGAATGTGCTTATGTGGAAAGTCCCCTAACCCGGTATGCCCCCATAGCTTAAGTCCTACTTACCCGCCCCTTAGAAATACTTGCTATATGCTATATGATTCATGCTCATTTCATTCCCGGCAATATCCCCATAGCTTGAGTCTAAAGCCCTGTTTCCCCTAGAATTATGTGTTATGTGTTTACTTTTCGCGCTTTCAAATCGATGATGTGAGTAATAATGCTATGATGCCTTGATCGAGGACTTTCGAGTTCTCCTTCGCCATGTCACATCTAGGCCCCATATCTGGGTCGTGACAACTAGGCCTACCTCAAGTATAGAGATTCATAGCTTTGTGGGCTTGACTTGTTATTATCGCAATTTTGTGTAAGGCTTCTCTACTATCACAGCTCCACTAACTAGACTTACTCAGAAGAATATGGTATTTCACTGGTCCGATGAGTAAGAGGAGAGCTTTCAAAAGCTCAAGTTATTATTGACTACAACTCTTATTTTGACATTGCCGAAGAAGGGTGTGCATTTCACTATTTATTATAACATTTAGGGAGTAGGGTTAGGTGGTGTGTTGATATAAAAAGGGAAGGTTATTGCTTATGCGTTGAGGCAATTGAAGGCCCATGAGAAGAATTACCCCACTTATGATATGGAGTTGGATGCAGTTGTGTTTGTGTTACAATTATGACATCACTATCTATATGGAGTCCATTGTGAGATCTTTAATGACCATAACAACTTACAATATATTTTCAGCCATCGGGATCTAAATTTTTAGGCAAAGAAGGTGGATAGCGCTCTTAAAATGCTATTATTTTACTATTCTCTATCATCCTAGGAAAGCCAATATGGTGGCTGATGCATTGAGTAGGAAGACTTCCAGTATTGAGAGTCTAGTAGCTATTCGAGTTGAGTAACGACCTTTGTCTAGAGATGTTTAGAGATTGGCCAATGAGTTGGTGAGATTACAAATTTTAGATTAGGGTGGAATGTTTGCTTCTATTGAGGCTTGCTCATCTTTGATGGATCAGATTCGTGAGAGGTAGTTTGGGAAAGAGAAGTTGTGTATCATTCGAGACAAAGTGAATAGAGGTAAAGATGGAGAGGCAATGCTTGATTCTGATGGTGTTTTGAGGATTGAGAGTTGAATCTGTGTGCCCAAGGTAGGTGATTTGATTAATTTGATACTTGAGAAGGCTCATTGTTCTAGATATTATATTCATTCAGGGGCAATGAAGATGTACCGTGATTTAAAATAACATTATTGGTGGTGTGGGATGATGAGAGATATCACTAAGTTTGTGGCAAAGTATTTGAATTGCCAACAAGTCAAATATGAGCACCAAAGGCCTGAAGGTTCAATGTAGAGGTTGCCCATTCCCGAGTTAGAGTGGGAGTGTATTACCATGGACTTTGTAGTTGGGTTGCCTCCTACAATTGGGGGTTTTGATTCCATTTGGGTAGTGATAGATCAATTGACCAAGTCCATCCACTTCATTCTGGGACAAGTGAAGTTTACAACTAAGAGACTGGCCCAGCATTATATTAGTCAGATTGTGAGACTTCATAGAGTCCCGGTGTCCATTGTATCGGATCATGGATCGTTATTTACTTCATATTTTTTAGGCCCTCAAAGTTTGGGTTGGGGTACCTATTTGGATATGAATACAACTTTTCAGCCCCAGACCGATGACCAGACCGAGAGGACCATTCAGGTGTTAGAGGATATGCTACAGGCCTATGTCATTGATTTTGGTGCCATATGGGATCAACATTGACCTTGACAAAGTTTGCGTACAACAACAATTATCATTATAGCATTTAGATGGCTCCCTTTGAGGCCTTATATGGCTAGAGATGTAGATCACCCATTGGATGGTTTGACTATAGCAGTAGAGAGCATGAGCATAAATATGTTGAGAGATAATGTAGAGTGGGTGCGGTTGATTTAGAGTAGGTTGGTGACAACCCAGAGTCATCAAAAGAGTTATGTTGATAGGCGGGTTCGACCCTTGGAGTTCATGGTTGGTGACATGGTATGGTTGATGGTCTCTCCTTTGAAGGGTGTTATGAGATTTGGGAAGAAGAGAAAGCTCAGTCCAAGGTTTATTGGTCTTTTTTGAGATCCTAGATAGAGTGGAAGAAGTGGCTTATAGACTTGCCTTGCCACCCAACCTATCTTCAGTTCATCCTGTGTTTTATGTCTCGATGTTGCGGCATTACATTCCAAACGTGTCTCGTGTGATTTCTATGGATTCAATTGAGTTAAGCCCCGATTTGACTTAAAGGAGCAGCCGGTGGCCATTTTGGACATGCAGGTGAGAAAGTTGAGGATTAAGGAGATCACTTTAGTTAAGGTCCAGGGGACCCATAGACCCAAGGGTGAGACTACATGGGAGATAGAGTAAGATATGTATGCCTGATACCCTCAACTTTTTGAGCCTTTAGGTATGTTCCTTGTCTCATGTTTGAGGACAAATATTGCTTTTAGTAGTCGATGATGTAATGACCTCGAAGGTCATTTCAAGTATTTTTCATCAAAATTGCTATTTTTCCCTTCTTGAAAGTTGCCTTGGGCCATTTTTTGTTAAGTTTAAAAGCCAGATTTTGAAAGCCTGGTTAAAAGTTGGAGTTTTCCTAAAGAAAGAGTTTTTAAAGGCTAAAAGTTGGAAATTTTGAGTTTTGTGGTCATATTGAGTTCTGAGTATTGGAATTTATTTTTGTCGATTCCATGAGTTCCGAAATGTAGAATCTAGTCTAGGAGAACTTGCAAAACTAAATTCAGAGTTAAAATGAAAATTTTGGATGCAAAATTGCATTTTTAGTTAATTTTTAGATCATAGTTTGACTTTGGTCAACATTCGGAGTTTGGAAGCTCAAATAAAATTTTCATCTGTTCTAGGGGTTCCAGGTGGTGAAACTAATGCTAGAAATAACTTCATTGTAATTTTAGAGATTCCGAGATTATTTTGAGTATTTGAGTCTTAAACTAGTTAAAATGATCTTTCTTGGATTCTGAGCAAAGGAGGTCTTGAATTCAAATTATGACGGTTCCATTGAGTCCGGAACATCATTTTTGGTAGGATTCCATATCTGATTTTATTCACCGTGTTCCAAATGAATCCCTAGTGTCTTTTTAATAAATTTTTGTGTTGTGTCTTATAGTTGAAAATTGTCATTTGGTGCAATCTAAAAGGTCTCCGCTTTCGCACCCTTTGCTAAAAGTTCGTGGAGGTCAAGAAGTTAGACCTCCGCATTCACGAATAAGGGGTCCACATTCAAAGAGTAGTGGAGACCACTGACCTCCGTATTTGCGGATGTAGTTCCAGAATTCGCGGAGGAGTTTTTTCACGTGGCCTTCGCGTTCGTAGAGTGTAAAATGTGCCTGAATAGTAAGCTTCTTTTAGATGATAGGTTTTATTATCATTCTTCCTTTTCAATATTCCAAGCTTCATTTTCAAGTGATTCTTCAAGGTTTTTCAAGTAAACTCTATTGGGTAACTGTTTTCTAACCTATTTCTTTAATTTCCATTGATTAAATTGTATGTTTAACTTATAATTTGGAGTTCTTAATTGAAAATTTTGGTGATTTTCAGAATTTGATTCCTAATACTAAATTGATGGTTTCTATCTCATTTTAACTTCATTTTAAAAATAATTTTCACCGTTGAAATCCTTATCACTTGGAGAATATTTTCATGTATTAATTTATAGATTTTGGTTACTTTTTTAGCATGAGATTTTAAACCATTTTATCCTTTTTGTCAAAATTGATTGATTATAGTGTCATTAGATTTGTTATGTGATTGGGATGCTATATTTGAATAGATATTTGTGATTTTGAAGTATCATAGAAATGGAAAAGCTTTGGATTTAACTTGATTCGAGACTTTATCTAAGGAAAGTGGACTTCTAACCTTTTGTTAAGTATGATTGCACCTTGTATGCTCCTATGTGTATGGAATTTAGTACTTTGGGGTAGAATTGTATCAACATAGGCTTTGATCATAAGATTTTGGATTGATTAATTTTTCATATGGTGAAATCTTAACTTGTGTATTAATTGTAAATTCATAATACGTGTGATCTTATGAACTATTTGATATTTATAGCGAGATGGTACCTATATTGAGAGTGGGATTGATATTGAGACTGTGATGATATGGATGTTGTGATAATATTGAGAACCTGATGATATTGAGACTGTGATGATATTGAAATTATAATGATATCGTAAATTATAATCAAACTAAAATTGTGTATATTGCATCTATTATTATTTGTGCATTGATACTTATGATGCTACGACCGAGAGATGAGTAAGGTTACAAGAGAATTGGTGGTTGAGGTCTCTACCAATCAATGATTAGCCTAGGTTTATGTCGTCAAGCTAAGGTAATATGTCGGCTATATTGTGTTTGAGGTCATTTGCAGATGGATGAGCATTGGTGGAGGTCATCGCCAGTAATGTTCACAAATACATGGTCTATGTGAGACCCTCGTTGGTTCCATTCTAACACGTACATAATAAGTGGATGTGTATCATAGGACATACATACATCACAGTTATTTGACATTACATTACATTATTTACATCTCATGACATTCACTCCATCTCATGTCATTTTTGTCTTGATCTTATTATATGTAATGCTTATGAGACTGCATATCTATTGTATCACTTGACATGAGTATTAGTTGGATATATATTTACATATGATGTTATGTGATGAATATATCTATATTCTTGTGATTTGTATATTGTATTGTACTGAGATTTTTCTAAGTGCAGGTGTATAGTTCGATGGTATGTGGTTGTGTGTTAATGAGCACTTGTGTTCTATATTTCTTTACCTTAGGTTAGTTCTGTAATGACCATGACGGTCATTTTTGGCATTTGTGACTTAATTATTATTTTGCCCTTCCCAAAAGTTTCCTTTGATCATATTTGGTCAAATCTAAAAGTCAGATTCTTAAAACCTTATAAAAAGTTAGAGTTTTGCAAAACAAAGAGTTTTCAAAGGCTTAAAGTTGAAAGTTTTGAGTTTTGAGGTCATTTTATGTTTTGAGTGTCAGAATCCAATTCCAGTGATTCCATCAGTTTCGTAATGTTGAATTTAGTCTAGGAGGACTTGCAGAACTAAATTTGGAGTTGAAATAGGGATTTTAGTCCTAAAGATGCATTTTCGGTTTATTTTGGATCATAAGTTTGGCTTTGTTCAATATTCAGAGTTCGGGAGCTCATGTCAAAATTTTGACAGTCCCAATGGTTCTGATTGATGAAACTTATGCTAGAAATAGCTTCGTCATAATTTGTAGAGCTTCCGCGAATACTTTGTGTTTTTAAGTCCAAAACTAGTCTTAATGATCTTTCTCAGATTCGGGACTATGGGGGTTGTGGATTTGAATTCTGACGACTCTATTAAGTCTGAATTGTCATTTTTGGTAGGGATCCATGTATGGCTTATGTTCACGAGGTTTTGAAAGAATTCTGAGAGTCTAGTTCATGTTTTGTTGGTGCTGAGTGTTGCTTCTGTATTGATGTTTCTGGTGCATCTTGAACCAGTACTCTGCATTCGCGCCTCATGGACAACATTCGCTGTGGCCCAACAACCAAACCATCGTATTCATGGAGGGTTATTCCCCTCTAGCTTCCGCAATCGCAGATATAGCTCTGCGTTCGTAGAGCATTACTCGTGCCTGATCAATGAACAGTTTTAAAAGACGGGATTTAAGCCCTTTTCACCATTTTTGACATTTCCAAGCTCATTCTAAGGGGGAATTTTCAAGGTTTTGAAGGAAAATTGATTGGGTAACTATTTTCTAACATATTTCATTGATTTACATTGATTAATTTATATTTTTAACTTCTGATTTTGGGATTTTAATGGTGTAAATGGAGGATTTTTGGATATGGTTTTTCTAAAATTTAATCACTGATTTCTCACTCATCTTAGCTACATTTTTTAAACCGTTTTCGCCATTGGATTCCTTGTAATGAGTAGAACATTTTCATCCATTAATTTTCAAATTTCGACAACGTTTTTCGACATGAAATTTTTTATTATTTTACCCTTTTCCTCCAAATTAATTGATTTTAGTGTCATTAGATTCACTATGTGATTGTGATGTCATATTTAAATAGATTGTGGTGATTTGGAGTATCGAAAGAGGGGAAGATGACAATTTTGACTTGATTTGAGACTTTACTTAAGGTAAGTGGACTTCTAACCTTTTATTAAGTATGGATGAATCTTGTATGTTCCTTTGTGTGTGGTATTGAGTACTTTAGGGATAGAATTTTATTATCGTAGGTTGGATCTTGTCTTTTTTGGATAGAATAATTGTTTATATGGGGATTTATTTGACTTGTAATTTAACTGTGGATTCGTGACCTATGTGATCTTGTGAATTATTTGATATGGATAGCGGGATGATTCTTATGTTGTGATATGATTGATATATTGGCACTGTGGTGATATTGAGATACTTGAAAATTTATCGATTTTTATTGTTGAGGTACATGATATATATATATATGTGGAAATCTTACATACTTCATTACCACGAGCATTCCTTTTTCTCATTATTATTTGTATTGCTTGATAATCCATTGATGATGAGAAGCTAAAGAAAAATGGTTTTGGCGGATATTATGATCCATGTGTGGCCCCGATGATATTGAGATATTGGTGACATAAGCCATGGACATTGTCGGCCATGATCACAGATACACGATCCATGTGCGGCCTTCATAGGTTCTAACTGAGGTAGAAAACTGTATCTGATTAGCGGATGTATATTCTAGGACAGACATGTATCACGATTATTTGACATTGCATTGCATGATATACACCTCATGGCATTCACTTCATCTCATATCTTGTTTGGTTGGTATTGTTGTATGTTGTATACTTACCTTATCTCTATTTGTGAGTAAGTGTTGGATCTACTTATATTCTTATGTATTGAGATATCATGCCAGATGATGAGTATATATATATATTGTTGTGATCTATATATTATATTATGCTAGGACTTTTCTGAGTGCAGGGTTGTAGTTCGACGAATTGTGGTTGGGATTTAAGGAGTTACTTATATTCTTCATTGCTTTACTTTAGGTTAGTTTTATTTCACTGAGTACCCTGTTGTTTGGTGCTCACCCCTTGCTACATTTTTGTAGGTTTTGAGCCCGGTCCATCCTGTTACATTTCTATTCATTGGATCGAGCTTTTGGATCACTTGAAAGGTATTTGCCTATGTCATCAGCAGGCCTTTGAGGACCCCATTCTATGTTTTTTATTCTTTTTAAGGACTAGACATTATGACTCATACATTTCATTTAAGTATTCTGTATTTAGAGGCTTGTACATGTGACACTAATTCTTGGGATGATTTTAGTTGTTTTCTTCGTATTTATATATCTTATTAGATTATTATCTTCCGCTTTTACTTATTTTGTTAAGTTGTTGGGTTTTGGATTAGCTTTCCTTGGTGGGATAGGTGAATGCCATCACACCTAGATTTCAGGTCATGACAATTTGGTATCAAAGCCCCAAGTTCGTAGGTCTCATATGTGTACAAGCCCAGTCGAGTAGAGTCTTAAGGATTGGTGTGAAGACGTCCGTTGCTTATCCTTGAGAGGCTACAAAGACTATTAGGAAATTCTTTATTGCTTCTTTCTAATCAAATTTTGTATGATTCTTCGTTTAAGTGCTAAGTAGTCATGGGTCTTTTGACAGAATGGCGAGGATTAGAGCTTCTGCTACTACATGACGAAGACTGGTCACCCCTGATATTATTGTTGAGGCCCCAGCTAGGGGCAGGGACCGTGCCATAGGACAAGCTAGAGGCTGGGGTCGAGGAGGTGCACCAGTGAGGGACTATGATTGGGGTATATCCTCTGAGCTAGCTATGGAGCCTTGATAGGAGCAGGTTCCACATGAGTTTGCTACAACACCACTACTTCAAGATACACTTTTGAGAGTTTTGGGTGTGCTCGAGATTGTAGGGCATAAAGCAGGCCAACTGATACGTCAGGTACTTCTCTGATGCGAGTTAGGGTTCAGCCTCCAAGTCAGCAGCAGGCTCTTGAGGTCCATATCCAGGTGGAGCAGCCACCAACAGCATCTACTCTTGAGGTTCCTTCAGCAACCACCTTGACATATGATAAGCAACGTAGATATGAGAGATTCAGGAAAATGGATCCACTTCAGTTCCATGGTGAAAAGACTTAGGATGCACAAGACTTCTTGGTTATTTGTAGAGAGCTACTTGAGACCCTTGGACTAGCCGAGACCCATAGTGTCCGATATGTTACCCTCCAACTTTGTGGGTCGGCCAGGGATTGGTGGAAGTCTTATTTGGGACCTTTTCTGATTGATACTACTTTGATAACTTGGGAGACATTCGCCAATGCTTTCTATGATATATTCATTCCTTTGAGTGTTAGAGAAGGGAGTCGTCTGAGGTTTGAGAGTTTGAGGCAGGGTTCTATGACGGTTTTAGAGTATGAGATTTGCTTTTGTCAGTTGACTCGGCATGCTACAACCATCATTCCTATGAAGGCAGACAGAGTTCACCGATTTATTAAAGGGTTGATTTATCTTGTCAGATAGTCAGTGTTTCAGATGTCCCAAGGTGGAGTATCTTTTTAATCTGTGGTTTGTGCTGGCAAGGAGGTGGAGCTAGCACATAGAGAGGAGTTTGGAGGCCAAAAAAGGGCCCGTACCTCTGGGCAGTTCTTAGGTGCCTCATCAAAGGGCAGAGGTATGGCCAGAAGAGGTAGTTCATTTCAGCATCATGGGGTTTATGCGGCCTTGCCAACCTCAGATGGGGGATGTGGTTCCCATGACACCTATAGTTCTGGTCAGAGTTCACCCAGTTCTCAGTAGAGGCGTACAGGTCGAGGAGGTTATAACATCCCTCTTTTATCTTCTCAATCCTTTTCTCATTATAGGTTATGTTTGGGGTGTGGCTCTCTAGATCATTTGATTAGATATTTCCCTTACCAGACTAATTCAGGGTCATACAATTCGTACTCTACGGTACCGGTCAGAGATCTGACACTACTAGCCAAAGGATTAGCCACATAGACTAGGGGCCATGATAGAGGTTAAATTGACAGAGGTTGACATACCAGTGATAGAGTGCTAGCTTCTACAGGTAGGTGTCAAAGTGACAATTGCTATATTTTTCAAGGCAGGCTTGAGGCTGAGACTTCTGACGCTGTGATCACTGGTATGGTTTTGGTTTGCTATCGTCCTACATCTATGTTATTTGCTCCTAGCTCCACTTATTCTTATATGCCTACTTAATTCTTTTTGGGGTTTGAGTTTCCTTGTGATCCCATATAGGTGTCTATTCATGTTTTGATCCCAGTAATGGAGCCCTTAGTGGTGGATCAGACGTACCGATCCTGTCTCATTACTTTGGCTAATTATGAGACTTGAGTGGACTTTATTATAGTAGATGTGGAAATTTTGATATTGTTCGCGGAATGGACGAGCTATTTTCATATGGTGATATCCCTAATTATTGGGCCAAGATCGTGGCCTTAGCCTTGCTAAGTAGATTGAGGGTTGAGTGGACTGGTTCTAGAGGTTCCTACACTAGTAAAGTTATATCTTATATTCGGGCCCAAAAGTTGATTGATCGAGGGTGTTTGTCTTATTTGTCTTTTATTCATGACACTATTGCTGAGTCACCTTCTATGAAGTCTATTTCGATGGCTGGTAAGTCTTCTGAGGTGGTACTGATAATACACTAGGGTCGAGGCATTGATCTTAGAGTGCAGATACTAGTTACTAAGGGGTTATCAATTGTTATGCTTACTCAAGTAATGGAGTTGGCATTACCGCCATATTTAGGGAGAAATAACTAATCATTACTATAGATGATTGGATTGAAATCGGTGATAAGAAAAGTCATAGTGGTGAATCTTGAAATGAATATTAATTTGTTAATTTGTTTAAGTGTGGATTTTATTCTAGAGGTCTATTTTGGGACTAGCGACTTCATTGTAAGCCAATAGGAGCATGTCAATATTGAGATAGCAAGTATATGGACTAATGATGTTTCGATAAATTCACTTGTAAGGATGTAAATGAAAATCTTAGTAAAAGAGTACATTTGGATAATTGGTTGAGTCAGTAAATATGGTTGGTATGACTTGGGTTGCTAACGATAGACATGATAAGATATATGACAAAATGATTGATGGTAACTAGGGTATGTAATCTCTAACAATCTTCAAGGTGTGCATTAATCATGATTGGGAAGGGAATCAGTTGCAAAGTATGAATCAAAGTTCAGGATTTCATGATAGGGTTACAATTTCCAGAAACCAATCAGGCTTCATAAAAGGAAGAAACATAGCAGAAAACATCATGCTAGCCTAGGAAATTATTCATCAGATCAAGAAGCCAATGAATGGGGGAAATGTTGTGATTAAGCTGGACATGGCGAAGGCCTATGATAGAGCTTCTTGGTCTTACATATGTATTGTCATGAGAAAAATAGGCTTTGGTGAACATTTCATTGATCTATCTTGGAGAATAATTAGCAACAATTGGTATTCCATTATTATTAATGAGGCAAGACATGACTTTTTCCACTCTACCAGAGGCCTTAAACAGGGAGACCCCCTCTCACCTGCCCTATTCATTCTAGGGGCTGAAGTGCTGTCAAGAAGCCTGAACAGACTCCATGATGACCCTAACTCTCAAACCTTCTATATGAGCAAAAGGGGACCCAGATCAATCATCTCAGCTTTGCTGATGATGTCATCCTATTCACATCTGGTAACAATGAATCCTTAACCAGGATCATGAAGGTCTTGAAATCCTATGAGAAGATTTCTGGACAAATGGTCAATAAGAATAAAAGTCATTTCATGGTTACATCCAATACTACTAATACTGAATGTGAGAGGATTACTGCCATTATTGGTTTCACCCAAAAGAAGGATCCAATCACCTACCTGGGTTGTCCTTTATACATAGGTAGGTAAAGGATTATATACTTTTCAGACATGGTCTCTAAAGTTATCAGCAGAATTTCTGGATGACAATCTAGAATCCTGAGTTATGGGGGGAAAGCAACATTGATCAAGCATGTCCTCCAATCCCTGCCTATACATCTGTTAGCTGCCATTGTCCCTCCTTCCACTACATTGAATCAAATCCAAAGTCTCTCAGCTAATTTCTTCTGGGGGAGACTTAACCAAAGAAAGAAATATCATTGGGCCTCTTGGAAGAGTCTCAGTTCCCCCCCAGCTGAAGGAGGAATTGGTTTCAGAAACTTGAAGGATGTGTGTAAGGCATTTCAGGTCAAACACTGGTGGAATTTCA
>JBCEWC010001952.1:0-37260 GCA_038996855.1 Solanum aculeatissimum | reverse complement strand
AAAGTTGGAACGATTATACCGAACGTCTACGTAAAAGCAGACGTATAACCAAAAGTCGGAATTGAGAGATGCCAATTAAGGCTTGCCAATTATTTCAAAAAAAATCTCCAAACTCCAACTAATCAATATCACAAACATAATTTTTATAATGAATAAGAGATTAAGAGAGATTGAGAATTGAGATTTGAGAGAAAATGTAAGAGAGGAGAATATATTTGTGGAAAAAATTGAAGAAAAATGATTATATTTATAATGTTAGAGGGGTAAAGGTTAGGGGGGTGTAAAAGGGGTGAGGGGAGGCCAAAGAGTCGTTAGTGCCCCCCCCTCCCAACAGATAAAACATAGCTGCAAAGTGTAAACGACTATATAGTCGTTAGAGACTTAAAGCACTCACGAACCGGTTCGGAACCGGTCCGGCATCGATTTTAACGGAACGGGTCTACGGGAAAAATATATGTGACCGTTCCAATACCGCAGGTTACCGGTTCAACCGGACTGGAGAAAAATTGATCCCCTGCCAGCCTTACTCTAAGTCAAGTGTTTTAGTGTATTTAATAAGTTATATTTATATTCAACAACATAAAATCTTGTCTATAAGACAAAGTTATTTTTTAAAACTTATACAAATTGTTTGTTAGATCCATGATTAAAATAAGAATTTTTTTTTGATAAATATCTTTTTCGATAAATAACTTAAAGGCAAGAGTTATAACATTTTCAATAAGTTATACTTACATTCAAAGGTGCAAGATTTTGCCCATCAGGCATAAGCAGGTATTGCCTCAAAGGCAAGAGTTATAACGTATCTCAAAAATTATACTGAGCACAATAGTGTAACATTTTGCCCATGAGACATAAGTTACTCTTGTTGTTGCCTCTAAGTCAAAGGTTTTAGTGTTTCTGATAAGTGATACTTACATTCAGCAGTATAAGATCTTGCATATAAGGCAAAAATTAATTTTAAGAAATAGTTGAGGAGTAATTTTGTCTCAAAATAAAATTTTAAAGGAATTGGGGGCATTTTTGCAAAAATACCCTTATTGGGGGCATTTTTGCAAAGATACCCTTATTGAGAGCATTTTATCAACACCATCCCCTAAAAGAGATATTTGTGAACTTTACTCCTCCCACCATCTCATTTTATATGGCACATTGTGACTTGGCATGATGTTTAAGAAATAAAGAAAGACTTTAGAAACTTATGGTTTAAAATAATTTTTAGATATTTGTATGGTTGAAAATCATTTCATTGATGGTGAAAAAATAATTTTAAAGTTAAATTGTTTCTAATTAGAGTGAGGTGGCATTATCTGTAGGACGACCTACAAAGGAAAAAATGTCACATAAAATAGAAAAAAGAGAGTAATAATTTATTTTGTGTTATTAGTAAATAGTAATAGAAGATGAAATATAATGATTTGTAATTATTTAGCGAAAAAGAGTCAAAAGTATTTCAAAAATATGCAAAATTTACTCTATTTGTCTTTGGTTAATAGTTGGGTCTAAGAGTATCAAAATGAGCCTAAATATATATAAGGGATAATTATAATAGATGGTCATTCGGCCAAAGTAATTACTGAAAAAATGGTCATTCGTTGTAAAGTCATGTATAATCAAGTTATATTCAGTTTTTTAGTGTATTATCATAATGTACGTTTAGTGTATAGTTCATGTATAAGTAATTTATATTGTATAACCAGTGTATACTTTCTATGACTTTTGGGAAGCTATACTGTATAGTCATTGTATATTTTTTTTATGATTTTTGACTATTTTTTATGTAAATAAAATATGGATATATTTATTGTAAATTAATTAATTTATTGTATATATTTGAAATTATTCCCCTAGATAATCCATTCAGAATTTTATAGGTTGAGCTCAAAATAAATTGAATTGGGTCAATCCCAATCCATTCAAGTCTTAACTCATTTTACAAGAATCTTCAGTTGAGCCTAATTTAATCTCCAATTTTTAATCTGTTTTAAGACTCTTTATTTGCATTGGTGTAATGTATGTTCCAATATTGGAGATATGAATAACTATCTATTTTATATTTTCTAGGATTTATCTATCCATTTGTAACCTTTTTTTATTTTCTTGAGTTAAAATTCAGATTGTAGTTATAAAAAGGTAAATAACAATATGTTAAAATTATTGAGATTAAAGGGGTCAAAATGACTGGGTCATGATCCAAGTGAATTGTTTGCCCTTTGAGCCCATAATAAATTTGGACGAATCATGACCCAATGTCACAACCCCTAAACAGATCGTAAGTGGCATCCACACTAACCCTCCGACGAGAGAACAAATACTAAAATTCAAACTAAGCAATCTAACATGATTCAAGCATTTAAAGATTATAAAAACAGATTTAAATAGAAAATAAGCTGAGTTCCCATAAACTCAAACAGAAATAAAATAAGCAATGTAGAACAACCACCTTGAACGCTGAAAGTTAATATATCAAAACTCTAAGTCTCCAACAAACGAGGATACAATCCTAAAAGACCATGTAAAAGTAAATAGCTAAAGTGTCTAAGTCTGAAAACAAATGGACTGAGAAGATAGACAAATTCATTGAAAGCTTGAATGAGTTGGCTCACCCATAAATCTGAGTGATCACTAGTCTCTTAATTGAGGTCTGACAATAGCCGCCTGAAGATGCTCTGTACTTAACAAAAAAAGAACAAGTGCAGTATCATTACATATAACAATAGTGTATTGGTAGGATCACGTAACTATTTCAACAAGTGAAACATATAACAAACAACTACAACTTAGTAAACCAACACATATGAACGAATAACAAATTACAGTTAATACTTAACATACTACTTTCATAATTATCATTATTACCACAATAAATTCAACAATGACCCTTACATGGACCTAACCTAAATAAGTTGTATCAAAATGTGATACACGATTCAATAATATGTCAGAACGTGACACTTGATTTAATAATATGTTGGAACGTGACACCCGATTCAATATCACAATCATAATTACACACACCATGAATAATTCACAATTTGCACAAATCCGATGATAAGTTTATTGCATGCAATTTGATCACGAGAAATGATTTATTAGGTTTATATTATTATTCCTTGTTCACATATATACAGAAAGTACTGCGAAGTAGTTACTATGCATATATCACATAAATAGAAATATCAAATTATGACCTACCTCGAAACAAGCCTTGAAAACTTTAAGTAGTCGAAACTTTCTCCCTTTTCAAAGTATGGATTTGTTCTTGGTCTATAAACAATTAAAAAATAAAATAATAAACAAACAATGGCCTATATTACTTGGATTATATCAAAATTGTAACTCTTAGCCACTTTCATAATCATCTCCCCCAACTAAAAAAACTTTCACCATTAATTGTAGGTCACAATCTTCTCTATGAGAATTCTCCTATATTCTAAAGTCTAGGAATCAATTTACAAGTTAGAAGACCGATTAACTTACCTTTATCGATGAAATACGTGGAAAATTGAAGAAAATAAGCCCTAGGTCACTTCTAGTCTCTCAAGGACGAAAAGAGAAATAAAAATAAATTTTGGACTTTTCTAACTTAAAACTCACAACTATCCCGCTATGGCTATATCTCCATTGTGGGTCCATCTCGTTGTGGCGAGTTGCACGAAGACAAAAACTCATAAGTCGCATTCCAGGTCCCTATTTCACCATACTCCCTCAAACCATGACGTTCATGTCACGACCCAAGCTAGACTCTAGGTTTGACATGATGATCGGAACCCCGAAATACCCCAACTAAGCCATCTTAGCACATCAATAAGCATATATAAGGCAATTTAAAGTATCGTTAGCAATCTATAGGAAATTTGGGAATGAGCCTCATCTCAACTTGAATAAAAAGGAAAGAAGCAAGCTTTATCCAAAATGGAAAGACAATATAGCCTCGATACATCTAACATGCCGTTACTAGTCAATATAGGTGAGGGCTTAAGACAAGTTCCTAGCCCGCTCTAAATGAAAGGAAATGACAGTCTCAAAATAGCAATGTAAACTAAAAGAACAACAGAATGTAAAGTGATAGGTTTGCCCTCGAAAACATGAAGACTTACCAATCCTTCTTCAAAATATCTCTCAAAGTTAGCCACTAGACAGAGGAGGAATACTAGACCCTATATTATAAAACTATGTAAGCAAAAGTATGCGTTAGTACTTTGAATGTACTATGTATATGATAAATACATAATATGCATATATATAACATTAAGTAAATAGTATAAATCATGAGATGCAATACCATGATAGCATAGGCATGAAGTAAAATATAAGATAAGGCACAATTTTAAAATCATATGATCAATGCATTAAATTTCAATAAAGCTTAAAGTAACATAATCATATTTTGGGATATTAATCTTAACCGACAATAAGACCATGTGAGTTATAATATGAAACCTAATGTAACTCGCACATCGAGAAGGAAGATGATATTTTTCCAAGGTAGACTCTATGATGGTATAATCAATCAATATCATGATTTATATGTAGATACACTAGCTAGGTCTACAAGGAAATATATGATGGCACATAGTTTTAGATAAGAGGTTGCTACTAGGATTCTTTTGGGAAGATAACCTTAACATCTTTCGGACTGAACCCCACCTTAAGTGTAATGATCCATTAGGTCATTTTGAGTACTAGAGATTTTTATTCCATAAAAGATTTATCTCATAAAATTTTAATGGGTATTTTAGACTATTTGATAACTACGGTTATTTAGTTGAAGAGTCCTCCACCACTCCCTAGCTGGTCCGTGAAGATGGAGAGTAACATATCGAATATCGTGAGTCTCTGCTAGCCCAATAATCTCAAGTAGCTTTTGAACTCATGTGCATTCTCAGTTTCTCCACCCTGAAACTGAGGTGGGTCTATCTTTCTGAATATCTCATATCTACGTTGCTCATCATCAGTCAAGACAGTTGCTGGAGGAACCTCAACAATATGTGTTGCTAGTGGCTCCGCCTATACTTGGTGTCACGGACTTAGAACTCCACTAAGACTTCCGTGCGACACTTGTCGATTTGCTCACGACTCTTTCACGATCTTGCAAATACAAGTAAGCCTTTCAACTAAGATCACTAAGGGAACGCTAGATAAAAGAAGACTATAGAAAGCTTTTGGAAAGAAAACTTGTGTATTGCTTAAGAAATTGCTTTCAATTTCTGGATGGTTGGCAAATGAAATGGCCCCTCCTATTTATACTACCTCCTAGGGGCCAAAGTATAAATAATATTTACATTCAAGTTCCTCACTATTTACAACTAGTCCCTAGTCTAGAGTTCTCTATACTACCCTAAGGAATTTTAGTGACTACAAGTCTTCTTTACGAGGTTCTAGAGTCTTTTAAAAACCCCTTTAAGGCTCTAGTTCCTCTCCCCTTTTCAAGATAAAGTGGCGGGTCCTCACATCCTCCCTCACCTAATGTTACGACGACCGTGGCGCATCGCTGCTGCTGTAGGAACTCCTGTATTTTGTCCCTGAATTGCCATAAGTCTTCGTACTTCTCCCATGTGGCTTCCACTGGTGATTGGCCCTTCCAGTGTACAAGGAACATAACAGTAGCAGGTTGCCCCCTTTTCTGCTTGGCTTGGTAGTTAATGATACCCTCTATATCTCGGTCATGCGAGGCAGTTTCCTGAGAGGCACCCTACTTGATTGTCCTCAGCTGGGGTCATCCTTGTCCTCATGGTACGACTTGAGGACACTGGCATGAAAGACAGGATGGACCCTTAGGGATGGTGGCAGCTCCAACTTGTATGAGATCTTGTTAACCTTAGCAATGATCCAGAATGGGCCCTCGTACTTGCGTACCAAGTTCTGATGCATTCCTCGCAGTGCCTTGAATTATCTTGGGTTAAACTTAACCAAGACCAAGTTTTCTACCGGGTAGTTCATTGGGCGACGCCTTCGATCAACAAACTTTTTCATCTTATGGGCCGGCTTGTCTAAGTACGCCTTGGCGGTGTCCAACTATTCTTCAAAGCCTTTGGCTATGTGGTATGCCCCCAAGCTCTTCCTCTCGAACGCGGCTGGTAAACAATACGGAGTTTGGGGTTGTTGGCCAGTGTCTAGCTCAAATGGGGTCTTCCTGGTGGCTTCACTTCTCTGCAAATTGTATGAGAATTGGGCCACATCAAGAAACTTGGCCCAATCTCGCTGGTGAGAGCTCACGAAGTGCCTGAGATAGCACTCCAATAAGGCATTCACTCTTTCCGTTTGGCCATCTGTTTGCGAGTGAAAACTTGTGGAGAAATGTAACTCCGTGCCAAGAATCTCAAATAGCTCCCTCCAAAAGTTCGCTATGAAGCGTGGGACTCGGTCGCTGATGATGTGCCTCGACAACCCCCAATACTTTACCACGTTCTTAAAAAATAACTGGGCAGCCTCCTTGGCGGTGCAATCGGCTGTGGCAGGCATGAATGTGGCATATTTTGAGAATCTGTCTACCACAACCATTATGGTCCCGCACCCTTCGGACTTGGGGAGACAAGTGATGAAGTCCATAGTGATACTCTCCCATGGACGTTCAGCTACCGATAGTGGCTCCAGTAGTCCTCCGGGCTGGCGTTGCTCTGTCTTGTCTTACTGGCACACAAGACAAGTTTGTACATAACACTCTATGTCATCCCGCATACGTGGCCAATAATATATTGCCTCAATGAGAGCTCTTATTCGCCGTTGTCTAGGGTGTTCGACCCACAAAGTGTCGTGACTCTCCTTCATTATTTGTCGCCTGATGTTCTCATGTTTTGGCACATAGACCCTTTGTTCGGTAGTAAGCAGGAGACCGTCTTCAACCCAGAAGCACCTAGTTTTGCCTTGTAAGGCTAACTCCATGAGCTTTTTGGCTTCTGGGTCGTGTTGCAGGCCTTCTTTGATTTCCTCCTGTATGTCGTAATGGGTTGTGGTGATGGCAGCCAACTTGGCCTTCCTGCTTAGTGCATCAACCACTACATTTCCCTTACCTGGCTTATATTCCAAGTCGTAGTCAAATTCGGCTAGGAAGTCCTGCCACCTAGCTTGCTTCGGCGTGAGCTTCCTTTATGATTGGAAGTAGTTGGTGGCGACGTTGTCTGTTTTGACTACGAACTTAGATCCCAGTAAGTAGTGTCTCTAAGTGCGTAGGCAATGAACAATGGCCTTCATCTCCTTTTCTTGTACCGTGTACCGCCGTTCGGTCTAATTCAGTTTGCGGCTTTCGAACGAGATGGGGTGTCTGTCTTGCATCAGCACACCCCCAATGGCATAGTCCAAGGCGTCTGTGTGCACCTCAAACGTCTTGGAGAAGTCAGGTAGGGCTAGGATCGGCTCCTCGGACACGGCAAACTTCAAGTCCTCGAAGGCTTTTCGGCATTCGCTACTCCAAACCCACGACTTATTTTTCTTTAACAATTCGATGAGTGGAGCAGCTATTGCAGAGTAACCATCGATGAATCTCCTGTAGTAGTTGACGAGTCCAAGGAATTATCTTAGCTTGGTAACCTTCATTGGTGTCTCCCATTCCTTTATGGCTCGCACCTTGGCATTGTCCATGCGTAGCTGGCCCTGACTGATGACGTGCTCCAAGAAGTGCACTTCATGTTGAGCAAACTCGCACTTCTCCCGCTTGATGAACATTTCATTCTCCCTCAGAACTTGGAATACCTTACTCAAATGTTGCACGTGTTCCTCCAAGTGTTACTGTATATGACTATGTCATCCAAGTATACTACCACAAAATCGTCCAAGTAAGGGTGGAAGATTTTGTTCATCAATATATAGAAGGTGGGGGGTGCATTGGTTAAGCCAAAGGGCATCACCAACCACTCGTATGCCCCATACCTCGTCACGCACGTCGTCTTGGGATCGTTTTCTTCTGCTATCCGGACCTGGTAGTAGCCCTTTCTGAGGTCCACCTTGGTGAAATACTTTGCTTGTCCAAGCCTGTCGAATAAGTCGGCAATAAGCGGGATGGGGTACTTATTTTTAACAGTCACCTTGTTTAGCGCCCGATAGTCTATGCAAAGGCGCATAGATCTGTCCTTTTTCTTCTGGAACAACACTGGTGTACCAAAGGGCGCCTTGGATGGACGGATGTGGCCAGCTTCGAGGAGCTCTTTCAGCTGCTTCCTCAACTCCTCTAACTTGGGTGGTGCCATCCGATATGGTGGATAGGTGGGTGGGTTTGTTTCGGGCTCCAACTCTACCCTGTGATCCACCTCCTACCTTGGAGGTAGGTGTCTTGGCAGCTTGTCGGGCATAACATCCTTATTCTCTTCGAGCACCTTCTCCACGCATGCTGGCAAGGGTTCTTCGACACCATATCCTTCACCCGAACTCGTGATGGTGGCCAAATATGTTGGCTCCCCCTTCTTGAGGCCCTTCATAATCTGCATGGCCGATAATTGGGCAAGCACTTCCGACCTTGGTACCTTGATTAGAGGCACCATGCAAGACCCTTCTTGCTCCAAGATGAGGAGTCGTTAGAGGTAGGGGTCGATCATAATGTGGCATGTCTGGAAGAACTCTTGCCCAAGTATGATGTCGTAGATGTCTAAGGGGGCAACAGTAAAGTTAACTTTGCCCTGCCAGTTTCCCAGTGCGACGTCCACTCCTTGAGCTACCCCACACACGGGAGTGGGTGGGGCGTTGACTGTCTTGAGGCGAGTGGCACTTGGGTTATAGTCAAGCCCTAACCTTGTTGCCGCAACCTTTGTCATGATGTTGGCTTCAACTCCGGTATCCACCATGTCATGGGATAGCTTGCCATTGATCACCATGTCCACGTACTGCATTGGATGGCCCTCCTGCTTTCCTGGCCTCTTGGCTATAGCATCGCATAACCCGATCATGCCCACCTGTGTGATGCCCTGTTCCTTGCCCTTGGTCCTGCGACTCTTTCTCCTTGTGCTCCTGCAAGATAGCACCAAGGTTCTTTATCTGTGGGCACCTAGCATACCCGTGTGGGCCTCTACAAATGTAGCAGCCGCTTTCCTTAGACGTCTGCTCCTTCTTCTCTTTGTAGCCCTGTCGACCGAGCTTCTTGCCATCAGCTCGATCCTGGCTCTTAGGTGGGTGTTGCTCTTTGAATTTGCTACGATCTCCTCCACCTTTGGCATGACTACTCTTCTACTCCTTAGCCTTGCCTTTGTCATGCTTGAAGTCGGTCAGGGCCTCTGCCTGTGAGATGGCTTCATCTATGGTGGTGACCTGCCGGCGTTCCAACTCCGTTCGGGCCCAATTCTGTAGGTCGTCCATGAAGTGGAACATCATATCCTCCTCTGTAAGATTAGGGATCTGGAGCGTGAGGGTAGTGAATTCCTTGACGTACACCCTGATGCTCCCTATCTGTTTCAGTTCCTTAAACTTACGCTTGGCCTCGTATATGACATTGTTGGGGAAGAAGGTCTTCTTGAACTCGTTCTTGAACTGTTCCCATGTGTCGATGGTGCATAGGCCTTTCCCCATCTTCGACTCCTTTCTCTTCTACCACAACATAGCCATCTCCGTTAGATACAGCACCGCCGTGTTGATCTTGGTGTCATCACTCCTTAACTTGTTGCACTTGAAGTAATTCTCCAAGTTCCATAAGAAGTTCTCTACCTCTTGTGCATCACGAGCACCCTTAAACACCGGCGGTTTGGGAGCCTCGATCCTGGCCTCCCTTTCTCCAGTAATCGGCGCAGCATATCTCCCTCCTTCTACGCCTTCCTCGAATGCCCTCATCCTGGCATCCATGGCCTCCATGGTGGTCTTCATGGTCTCTATTGTGGAGCTCATGGCCACCACCGCGGAAGTCACAACCTCTATCTTTCTTAGTGCTTCCATGAGTTGGCATTCCAAGGAAGTGATGGTTTCCTTCGGCTCGTACTCACCCACCCTCCGTCCTTCTAACTCCTTCTGAATGTTGTCATTCTCGTCAAGGGTGAATTCCTCCAAGGTCTTGAACTTGCTATCAAACTCGTTCAAGCGCTTGCCAAGGATCTCCACCGCTTGACGAGCAACATCCACTCTAGTGAACCACTCCATGTTGGGTGTGATGTTAACGGGTTCCTCACCACGTTCGTCATCACTTACTTCGTCATCCTTTTGGAATTCTTCTTACCTTTGCGTCTCTTGCTTACATTTTGCATGACGTTGGCGGCGTTGGTGGCGTCAAAGACTCCTTCGGATGCCATGCTTCCCCTAGTGAAACCTGCTCTGATACCACTTTGTCACGGACTTAGAACTCCACTAAGACTTTCGTGCGACACTTGTCGATTTGCTCACGACTCTTTCACGATATTGCAAATACAAGTAAGCCTTTCAACTAAGATCGCTAAGGAAACGCTAGATAAAAGAAGACTATAGAAAGCTTTTGGAAAGAAGATTTGTGTATTGCTTAAGAGATTGCTTTCAATTTCTGGATGGTTGACAAATGAAATGACCCCTCCTATTTATACTACCTCCTAGGGGCCAAAGTATAAATAATATTTACATTAAAGTTCCTCACTATTTACACACTAGTCCCCAGTCTAGAATTCTCTACACTACTCTAAGGAATTCTAGTGACTACAAGTCTTCTCTACGAGGTTCTAAAGTCTTCTACAAACCCCTTTAAGGCTCTAAATCCTCTTCCCTTTTCAAGATAAAGTGGCGGGTCCTCACACTGGGCCTCAAAGGTCTGCTGCTGATCCGGAAGTTGTGCCTTCACTCAGGTCTGATACGTACCTGGTGTGCCAGCCGAACTATCTGTCTGCCCCATAATCTCGAGCACACTCAAAACCCTCAGAAGTGTATCATTTAATAGTGATACTGCAACATACTCAGGAGAGACCTGCTCCTCTCTAAGCTCTATAGTTGGCTTAGGGGAGATACCCCACTCATAGTCTGTAGTCGGTACTTCTCCTTGGCCCCAACCCCTACCTTGGCCTCTACCCCTAGCTGGAGTCTTAGTAGCAATCTCGGGGGCTGCCTCCTCTCATCTAGTAGAAGTTGCAAATCTAGTCCTCGTCATCTGTCAAAAGAACAAACGATCACTCAATACTTAAATGAGAACCCATACAAGACTTGATTAGAAAGAAGTAAAAAAAAAATTCCTAATAGTCTTCATAGCCTCTCAAGGATAAGTAACAAACGTCTCCGCACTGATCCTCTAGACTCTACTAGACTGGGCTTGTACATATGTGAGACCTATGAACCTGGGGATCTGATATCAAATTGTCACGATCTGAAATTCAGGTGTGATGACATTCACTTATCCCACCAAGGCGAGTCAACCTAAACCTGAACAGTCCAATATAATAATAAAAGCGAAAGATAAAATATCCTAAAATAGTATATATGCATAAAGAAATCGAACTAAAACCATCCCAGAACTAGTGTCACATGTACAAGTCACTAGATGATAACACTCGAAAGAAAATACAAGTTTCACTGTCTAGTTCTCGAATAGAACATAACATAAATATAGAATCCTCGAGGGTCTACCGAAGAGATAAGTCGCTACCTCTTAAGAATCTAGAAACTCGATCCAATAATGAGAAATCTTTACAGGAGGAATTGGGCTCACAACCTACAAATATGTAGCAAGAGATGAACACCAAACAACACAGTACTCAGCAAATGGAAACTAAACCTGAATTAAAATAATGAAGAACACAAGTACTCCTATCCACCCAATCACATACCGTCGAACTACACACCCACACTCAGAAAAGTCTCAACACAATAATAATATTTATATGTATACACATTATAAAATACTATTTCAGAATAATTAGTTGATTCCTAGAGTCAAGTAGTACAATAGTCTATCAGTATCAATATCCAATCACACACAAGCATAATCAATAACGAAACAAAAGCAGAAAAGCCACAATGTAAGATGTATGCAAATGCAATGTCAGATATCGTGATGCATGTCTGTCCTAAGATACACATCCATTAATCACATCAGATCAGAACCCATGGAGATCTCGTATGGACCATGTATCCATGAACATTGCCGGTAGAAACCTCGACCATATCATTCGCCAAAATATTACCTCGGTATACCGATAGAAACCTCGACTAATCATTAACTGGTAGAACCTAAACTACCAATCCACATGTGACATTGCTCATATCTTGATCATATCCATCACAAGTATCAATGCACAAGTAACAAGTAAATGCAATGTATACCATCTCAATATCATTAAAATCTCAATATCAGTGCAACCTCAATATCAATATAAATCTCAATATCAATACCAGATAATCCATAAGTTCACAAATATTCACAATCTCACAATTATTTCATAAGTCAAGGATTCACAATATTTACAATTATTCAACCCGAAATCCCATGATCAAAGCCTATAATAGTATAATTTTATCCCATTTCATGCTACTGATCACCCCAAACATATTCACATAGGATAATACAAGGTTCAATCATACTTAACAAAAGGTTAGAAGTCCACTTGCCTTAATTGAAGTCTCAATCAACTTAAATCCAAGCCTTTTGCCCTTCTACAATATTCCAAATCACCACAATCTAGTCAAACATAGAATCACAATTACATTACGAAACTAGTGACACTAAAATCAAGCAATTTGGTGAAAAGAAAAAAATGGTACAAAAAATTCATTCTGAAAAAGGTTCCCGACATTTAAAATTTTTACATGAAAATGTTCCCCAAGTAACAAGGAATCTAATGGAGAAAATCATTTCGAAAAAGGACTTGAAATAAGCTCAAAATCATCATTTTTCTATCAAAAATTAACGTCCAAGAAAATCTCAAATTTTCCAATTCAAAACCCAAATTTTAATGTTAAAATCATGAATTAATCAATGAAAATTGAAGATATAAGTTAAAAATACGTTACCCAAAAGCTTTGTCTTGAAATTCCTTGAAAATCTCCCCAAAATCGAGCTTTAAAATATTAAAAATGATAAAAATTCTTAATTCTCGTAATTTAATTTGTGCTCACTGTTTTAGGTCACTTAGTACTCCATGAATGCGAAGAAAGATTTGTGAACGCGGAGGTCAAATCAGCTCAGTCTTCGCGAACACGGAGACAAACAACAACACCTCAACGAACGCATGTTATATGTTGTGAACATGGAGGTCACAGGAAAGTAAGACTCCGCGAACCCGGAGCAAACTTTTCTTGCACCAGATTGCAATAAAAAACAGCTACGCTAAAACTCGGAACAAACCCTCAAGATTCGTTCGGAACCCCGTGACTACAAACCATATATGCAACCCTACCAATTCGATATTCTAAACTCAATGGAATCATCGAAATTCGAATTCGAGGCCTTCTTGGCCCAGAATCCAATATGACTCAAAGAAACTAGTTAAAACTCAGAATACCCAAAATGCCCTCGGGAACTCTAAAAAATTATAATGAAACCATTTATAATGTTAGTTTCATCATTTGGAACCACTGAAACTGTCAGAATTCTGATTTGAGCTTTCGAACTCCAAATGTTGTCCAAAGTCAAACTATGATCCAAATTCAACTAAAAATGCAACATTGGGTTCAAAATCTCTGTCTTCACTCCGAATCCAGTTTCGTCAGTTCTCCTTGACCAAATTCCGCATTCCAAAGTTGATGGAATCGACAAAATTGCATTTTGACATGCGAAACTCAAGATGACCTCAAAGTTTCAAACTTTAAGCCTTTAAAAATTCTTTCTTTAGCAAACTTTCAACTTTTTACAAGGTTTTCAAAATTTGACTTTTAGACTCAACCAGAAATGACTCAAGACAACTTTCAGGAAGTGCAAAATGATATTTTATAATTTTTGTAAATAATATTTTAAATTTGAATATATTTTTTCTCAGTATGATTTATCCTTCAAATTTTTAAAATTAGCAAACATCAACTTGACTAATTTATTTTAAATATACAAATAAACCTGCTATAAAAATAATATCTCAGAATACATAGTTACACAATGTCATAGATTAAATGTCGTATATGAGTTACTACATATAACAATAATGACCAATATAGTGTAGTCTCAAATTTGAGATGGAGAGATGTATACAAATCTTAACTCTATCTCGAGGAGGTAGAAAATCTATTTTCAGAAGACGCACGACTCGAGTTATGAATATCAGAGCATCTAAAAGAACAATATACAAGTAAAAATGACGAATAAAATAATAGACAAGACATAACAAAACTTAAAAGAGGAGTAACGATCATAACCAACTAATAATTCAAACACTGTAAATATTGAGGAATAACAAAAGTCGTATTCTCTTTCGAGTGGACGATGGGAATAACTCTTTTAGCATGAACATAGATTGATAAAAAACTGAGAGTAGTCCGTCATCATATTTTTCCATAGTAATCATCCAACAAGAAAGGAAAAGACCACTTAATGCTGTTGGAACATGAAAAAGAATGTTGAGCACAATTTTCATGTCACCAAAAATTCTTTTTTGTGAAAAGCAAGTACAATGCACTAATCTATCTCCCTGGAAAATAAGACAACGCACAATTATGTATTATTCTTTTTACCTTAATTTGTCACTTTCATAACCTTCTATTCAAAGTCAAGTTCTCGAAAAACTACATCAACGTCATATCTTCTCTAATTATTTCTCTCAATCCTTCTTCGACCTACTTCTACTTGTTAAAAAATTTACTGTGGACAATATCTCACACCTCATCACTTGGGACTTTGCATATCTCTTCTTCACATATCCGAATCAATTCAACTCCGTTTCTCTCATTTTGTCCACCATGGAGGTCACTCTCACCTTATCTCTAATATCTTGATTGTTAATCTTATCTCTCAAATTATAAATATTTTTCTCACTTTATTTACAATTTTTGAAGTTGAAGATAAATAAATTATATTTGGTTTATAATTTTTGCAAATCACATTTAATTTTTTGAATATATTTTTCCTTATAAAACATAAAATATAATTTAAATGTGATCATTTTTATAAAAATAAATTTTTAGAATAAAAAATAATATTAGATATTTTCTAAATTTCAAATACTATTAAAATTTTTACGGCCAGATAATATTTTTCCCAACCTTTTTTAAAAAAGGTGAAAACTTGTCATGTTTAAACGTCCCAAAACCAGAAGCGAAATAAAAGGCCTTTGCCTCTACAGCTTCCTCTGTTCACATTAAAAGTAGAGCTTTTGCCAGTCTCTGAAAATAAAGGAGTGAACGTCTCTGAGCAACTTTCTTGTTTGAGATAAAAAAAAATAATGGGAAGGAGGTTGTTATCAATAGCCGCAAAGGAAAGATGCAGGAAGAGAAAAGACGCCATGGAAGTAACTCTGAATGAGGTAATTCTATCCTTGTCTTTTAGGCAAGAATTTTCCAAAATACACTCTCCAAACTCTTTACCTATCTTCCAAATTTCGTCATTTTCATGATATTTGCTTCTTTTTTTTGGGGGGCATATAAAGGGTGACCAGAATATTCCAAGGGCATCTTTAGCATCCCAGAATGAGGTATGATCATCAGGAAAATGACCTGCATATGTACGATATACACTGTTCTTTGGTGAAGATGGTATTGAGAGTAGGCAATATGTATCTATTTGAGAAGCAGTAGCGGAATAGGATTTTCACTGAGAAGTAAACAATACAAAGAGTGAAGGGGTTCAATATATACATAAAAAATAATTTTGCCAGTGTATATATAGTATAATTTTTCGATGGAACCCCCTTCCGCTACCTTGCCCCGTGTTGAGACGTTGTTGCTAGTTTCCTGTAATGCCTCATTTTCATTCAAGGGGGTTGACTCGAATCCTCAAGCAACTGGTTGAAGTTGGAAGTTATTAGCTACTTTCTCACTCATCCCGTTTTCTGTGTTTGGTTACTTGGTTCTTGCTTTGTCCAGTTAAGCATTAATGATCATCTTATGGTAACTTTATGCTAAGAATAGATCTTCTAATTTGTCTTTTTTTACCTTTTTAGTTTTATCCTTGATAGGAAACAGTAGCTCAAGACATCTGTTGATGATTTACAATTGGTACTAATGTGCATAAAAATATCTTACATGGTCATTGGGCACGACAGTAAAATGTAATTGTTTTTGGTTATACTGCTTTCTGGATGTTATTTGTTGACAATTTCACAAATCTGAATGAGGGTTGCATTTCTGTTATTGATTGGATCTGCAAACATTTTTGCATTTATCCTTCTCTAAATGACAAAGCTTTCCTTCTCCCTTGGCAGAATGTGCATGCTAATATGGCTACTTCTTTTGATATATTCAGTGTGCATATAGTAGCTATTAATTGGCCTTGCATATAAAACCTATCCCTAATGCTCCTTCTCTAAGGCCTGGCAAAGATTTATTTATTTGCTTATTCATTTTCTAAAATGGACACGCTGTTTTACATAAATTCATTATACTTACTGGACCTCAAGACTGATTGAATATCTCACTCATGATTGCAGGAGGCTGAGGGTTCAAGTCACTCTGCCTTGACAACTGATAATGAGCAAAGTAAGCATTCTCAATCTGCAGCCTTTATCTCAAAGAGGAAAGTACCAAAGGTCAATAACATGATTGTTAGGCGATCCAATCGACTTAAAAGTTTTGGATTGTTTGGGAAAAGACAAGGGAAGGAAGCTGTTCAGCATATCGATCTTACCGACTGTGATAGAGACAAGGAGCTGCATGTTGAGGTAGAGCCAATCATCCTTAAACCAATCAGGGGTGTGAGTAGCTCGGAAATAGAAGTTGACTATCCAGTCCACACTGTAAGTTTGTCTCTTGTTTTTTGATTTTTTACTTATTTATCTTGCTATGCCTGAAGCTTTTCTTAAATGCTCCTTCTCTATGCCCTAGCAAAAATTTATTTATTTGCTTATTCATTTCCCTCAACGGACAAGCTGGACTATAGAAGTACACGATACCTCCTGGACCTTGAGTTGACTGATTGCAGTGTCTCATTCATAATCAGCAGGCTGATACTAATGCGCTAAGTAAACTTTCTCAAGCATTTCCGGCAAAGAGGAAAACATCAAAGGCCAATAACATGATTGTTAGACAACCTCGTCAGCTTAAAAGTTTAGGGTCATCTGGGAAAAGACAGGTGAGGGAAGGTGTTCATCACGTTGATCCTACCGACTGTGATAGAGACACGGAGCTGCTTGTAGAGCCAATTTGTCCTGAACCAATCAGGAACATGAGTAGCTCAGAACTGATAGTTCACCATTTGGTCCAGACTGTAAGTATCTCTTTTGTTGTCATTGTACTTGATTTTCTTCTTTAATCTTGCTATGCCTGAAACCTGTAGCTTTAATTACTTCACAGAGAGGCAAAAGGCCCTTCGCAAGTGAAACTACGCCAACAAATCTCAACTACAAAGTTCTGTATAATGACTCAGTGAAAAAGGTAGTCCATTTGTTTCGATTCATTTCATGGTTAACTTTTAAGATCTGAACTGGATTATATTTATAACTATCTAGATCAAGGCCTTGACGGAAGAAAACTATCAACAAGCCCAGAAATTATACTACATGCTTGGAAAAGTCAATATAGTAAGTACCATTCCTTATATTGCATGTATTCTGATTTATCACCTTGTGGATGGTACTTCTTGTTCCCCGTGTGAAATCACCATTTACTCGCTAATGTCCTTAGCTATTCTTGGTAAGGTATATTACTTGTATTGTGTGAAAGGCGAATTTGAGTGTATCCAATTTTTGGGAGGAACTCGCACACAAAATATTTATCGAGAGCAGAACTGATAAGAGGCATCATAGCTACATTTTGATCTTTGAACATTTATTAACATGCATCTCAAGCTTGGCCTGATTGCTGAATTTTCTGTTCTCTATTTCTTTATTGAAACATCGTGTTACTGAGATAGTGGCTAATGTTTTGAAGACACTGTTGATCTATCAAATCCTTCATTAGCTTGTTTTTGCAAAATATGAAGTTTGGTTCTTCTACTGCAGCAAAGTTCAGCCTTATTGACTTGTGTTGAGCAGGATGCCCTTACTATATGGAATGTGTGATGTGACTCTTAATTTTCCTTTCGTGGCATGATCTATGACTTGACGGTAATTGCAGAGTTTTACTTCTAAATTTATGAAAATTGGAACCATTGACAATTATTGACTTAGAATTATCCACCTAAATATTCAAATCATTTACATTATTTGTAGTTGTTACAACTCTTTGTTAATTTAGACTTCTTGGATCTTGATGTATCAGTAGTCTTGGTTTCTGCTTTCTAGTAAGTCTAGTAGAAAAGGTCCCTCAAGGTGTGAGATCAAAGACTTAACATGTATCATACCAAAGTCAGGCTGTTATAGTATGTCTATTCAAATGGACTGACATCTTGTTGTCATGCCTAATTGTTCTCGAGACTACCTTTATTTGGTTGGCTATGGTGATCCATCGTCTTAAATTCTTGGATAAAATACTCTAAACTCCCGAGACACATGAGTGTAAAACATTAAGGCCTAGTTTCGTACTTATATTTGTATATGAAGTTTGTTTCAAAATTCTCACTGTTCTACAAAGTTTCCTTGACATTCTCCATGTTTAGTTGTTAAGCCTTTTGCCCTTTGGCAAGGTGTAACGACTAATAATCTTCTTGTTTTGCAGTATGAGAATGTGATTTCCAAGGATATGGTTGCTTTTCCAAATGGCTGGAGACCAATTGGTGCCGCAACAAACTTATCTGATGGAACAGTCAAACATCATCCAAATGTTGCTGCTCTAAATTCTGCCCGCACCTAAGCCATCTCCTGCAAAGAGAAAGTACAGCGTTAAGAGGACGAAGATAAACTATTAGGAAGTGTACCCATCCTTATTGAAGGAGACGTGTGTTTGTTATGACTAGTCGCCTTCAACAGATCTCAGTAAGCTATATATTTTTCGTTTTGTGTTTTTAGTAAAATGTTATGTATGGTGGAACTCTCTCTTGTTTTGCCCCATGTTTTTGTCCTGAGTTCACCTGCAGTCTTGGATGAATGTAAATATGCAATTTAACTTGGCAGATGTCTAGTTTGTTCTCCTTCCAGAAATGTTATTACTATTTACTTTTGACACTGGAACCAGATGAAATTAAATGATGTGTGCATACCCTTTTTCTTCCAATGATGATTTGATAATCTTTTCTGCAAAATGATGAAGCCTGCTAGATTACTGCCCCTTCTACTTTAGCGGCAGAGCTAGAGTATATTTTATGGGTTCGGAGTTCGGACAAATCCTGTAGCTTTTGTTCAAACTTTGTATTTGACTGAAAAAATCCATTTAAAGTTTAAATCCTTGCTTCACCTCGGCGTCTACTACTACTATAGAAAACGACTTGCTGCATTAGAGTCAGATTTTTCTACTTGAACTTGTGATCACTGTTTCCTCGTTCTTCGTCGTAGAAGTTTAAATTGGAATTTTTTCGATCACGGTCTTTTGATTCACTTCATTTTCTCCTTAGGACGTAGAAATTCCGAGCCCATGCTAAAGAGATCGTGAGGCCAACGGATGGTATTTGATTAAAGGTGTAAAACATAAATGTGCTTTTTAGTTTCACTTCAAATGATATCTGTACCCTTAAACTTTGATGTACACAAATAGATATTTAAATTTATGTAAAGTTAAATAAATAGACAGACGTGTTCTAAGCGAGATAATACACTACGAAGCCAGTGTCCATTTGTTCAACATAGTAGAGGTTTTAAGGCCAAAATTATTGAGTTTCTATTTAATTGGGAAATAGGTAACTAATTTTTGTGTTCAAAACAAAGATACCAATTGGGTTAGTATTAAAAGTGAGTTGTGGCTATTAATTAGCTACTAAAACTTTATTTTTTGATGTATATTTTACCCTTCTATCCTTGGACTCATCTAGCACCAATTTCATAATTTTTGTGCTCCCTCCACCGCAAAAACTAATTACAAATTATTAAGGCTTACAATTTCATGATTGATAAGTCTTTCACATAATGAATATTAATTCAATTCTCAGTGTCATGTTCTCACTCTCCCATTTCAACCAATCTCTCAAATTAATTGAAAAATGAATATCTGAATTCCCACAAAAATAAAAGTATTGACTTTAATTAGCATTGCGATAAATTACTTGTAGTTTTTAATTTAATTTATATTTATAAATAAGTAAATCGTTAGTGTAAAAGTTATCTGGCTAAAGTGAGTTTGTTTTCAAAAGAAAAATAAATTCAAATAATTGTTTGGTTTATATACTGCAGTCAAAGTTGGAAAAAAGAATCTCACAAAAATTTTATAAATGAAATACACGTTCAAATATTACTTTTTCTTTTTTTTAATTTAATTTTAAATATTATTTATCTATACACATGTTGTTTGAACTTTTTGCCCTTCATTAAAATAGTCCGCTTTAGACAAAATCGTCATTTCACTATTTTTTTTAATTTATTATTTTATCTTTTATTTATTAAGTTTCAAGATTCATTTTTTAATTAGAATTTCATTACATTTAGAATTCACTACTATTCTATATAAATAATTGTCTAAGCTACAAAGGAAAAAACAAAAGTATTATTATTTTTCTAATATTTAAGATTTTAAAATTAACTAAAATTTTGATTATCAAATATTTTGTTAATAAAAATATGTAATATAACAAATTTTAAAAGAGAAAGAGTAATTTAAATGTCATCGAAATATTAAACTACTCCTTTTATATTTAGGAGTCTTTTTTAAAATTACATTTTAAGCAATTAATTATTTAAGTCCTAACTATTCAACTCCAAATTATTACTTTATGTATTCATAAACTATTAACATATCTCTATATTATAAGTAATTGAATTAATTTTTTCATCTTTGCATGTCAATAATAGATTTTAGGGAAAAAACTATTCCTATACATTTTAAGCCTCAAAATTACATGAATGTGTCAATAAAAATTATTTACAACAAGATGTCAATATTTTTTTTAACAAAAATATACATTCATAGGAAAAGGGGGAAAAAAAACAATGAAAAAAATAAAACAAAAACATAACACACTAAACAATGGTCTTAATTAAGCGATTAGATTAATTAATGTACATTATGTCTGTCATACATGGGAAAAACGGGAGATTGAAAAAGAATTGTGTTAATTAATGTATTCCAATTAATGAATGTTTGGAATCTACAAACTCTTGTGATTTAATTTATTTTTTTGGGATTAGCTAGTAACAACATGTATTATTGTTTATGGGGAAAGGGCACAATGAAAGCAAAAAAAAGGTAGAAAAACGAAAAATGGAATATGAAGAAGAAGTACAAATGATCTTAAATTAGTTCATTTTTTGGGTGTCTCCTTAATTTATTGATTATTGTGGCAAAACATTGTTAAACACAAATACTTTGTTGTTAAGTTCGACTTTGGTTTGATTTCTGATTATGGAATGTATCTCAATTTTAATTCAGCATGACGGTAAATGGGATGCAATAAGTTTGTTTTTAATATTTTAGAATAATTTTTTCCTTCGATTTGTATAAACTTCTTTTTTTGACCTAAAAGAATGAAGGATTTGAATATATGTGTTACTTTGGTTGGATATTCATCAGAAAAAGTTATTTTTTTTAGTAGTTTGTTTGTCGTGATTTATTTAGTTTGTGTTGGTATTTGGTTGTTTTATAAGATTTATTCTGTTTGAACAGAAGTTGGTTTACTTGATAATGTTTGTTAATTAATTTAGATTTTTTTGTATATAATCTCTAGTACTAATAATAGTTACTGGTTGTTGATTTTTTCAGATGTATGATTCATTTTTCTGTGATAATTTTTATTTTAAAAAATTATTTTTTGTAACTATTGATTAGAATATAGTTCATTAATCAATCTGGTGAACAAAATTAGTTATAGTGTATGCATTGAATTTAAGGGTTCCTTTTTTGCGGGAGAGTCCGTATATGTTTGTAAAATTGTTGACCGAGTTAGTCTCATAATTAGTGACATAATTGTTAAACACATATTGATCTTCGTGGTGTTAAGTTGCTATTTTTTTCATTAAATTGTTTTTACGTCTGTCTAATTTATTTGGTGTATTTACTGAATTTTTTATGATTGTTTTTGTTTTGGTAAATTGTTGAGCCAGATGGTCCCTTAATTGGTTAAACAATTGGTAAAACACTTTTTTTTAGTGTTGTGTTGGTGTTAAGATGCTATTTTTATTTTATTTTATATTTTTTTACTAATGTTTAATGTATTTGGTTTGTGTTGGTATAACATCATTTATTAATTGATGAAGTTGGTACCCTATTTGGTATTTTTTCTGTGATTTAATTGGTTTAGTATTAATTGATGATAATTTGGTTGGTACTAAATTTGTTAACTGAAAAAAATATTTAATGAATAACACAAGAAGGTATGTGGTCTACAAAATTGAAGGAGTTATATTTGATACGAGGAGTGAATTTGAAGGATTGATTGATACAATTGTTTCGTAAATAGGTGTGGACACAACGATTACTGAAATGATGCTACAATATAAGGTTAACAATGAATCGCCACTCATGCGCATCTATAACAATATGGGTGTGCAAGTATATTTGGACCAGAAAAGGTGCAATGTGGACTTTTTCTCAAAGTATCCATTGTGTATAACGTGTGTCAATAGAGCTATGGAAACAATTTTGTACGAAGGGGTTGTGCAATCTTAAGACACAATCATATACCATTACAGATGCAATATGTTTGGCACAATTTGAAACAGTAATCAATGAAGAGAACGAAGATGTTGAGATAATCCACAACACTTAAAATGATAACGTTATGGTTAATCAAATTTACAAAAGCAAGAGCATTCTTGTAGAAGTTATGAGACAATATGCATTGTTGAGAGGATTTCAATTCCCAGTAATAAGATCAAGTCATACAAGGTATGTACTTTTTTTTAGTTTAATGGGGTCAATGCACTGTCTAACAATAATCTAGTTGAATGCAGAATACACGAAGTTGGTTAATTGATAATGGGGATTGACTATTTAGTTTTCTATTTGTGCAATTGTTTGATTTTTTTGGTTATATTTTGTTTGTTAACTTGGTTATGGCATACATTTTTTGATTTTACTGATTTTTATATTTCGATAGCAAATTTTGTATGTCCAGATGTTTGGTCTTATTTTTGGATATTTGATTTTTTTTTAAGTTTGTGCGAAGGTTGACTAACTACTTGGTAATTTTGTTTGTTAACATGATTATGGCATAAAATTTTGATTTTACTAATTTTTATATTTTGATAGTATATGCGTATGTATTGATCGGTGTCAAAATTTTATACCCATGTGACTTATCAATTTTTTTTATGTCTAGTTATATGGTCTCATTTTTGATTGTTTTTTTGAAATTTAATTTGTTTATGCGAAGGTTGAATAAATACTTGGTCATTTGTTGGTTAACATGGTTATGGGGGTCTTTAAATATTTTTATTTGTGTATATTGATTGGTGTGAAAATTTTGTACATTTGTGACTGATTAAAAACTAATTTGTACAGTTGTTTGATTTTATTTTGATTGTATTTTTTGTTTTTTTAACAAAAGGTTGGATAGTTTGGCTGCTAACATGTCCTGTTACAGTTATAACTTGAAGTGCCCAGCAAATGACTACACATGGTTGTTTAAATCTTCATGTTTGAATAATTTTAGATTGTTCAAAGTTCGTAAATTTTGTGATACACATACATGCCCAGTGAAGGACAGACTGATATTGAAACGTCAATGTAAAAGTGGTGTGCTTGATGAAATGTTGTTAGACAAATACAGTGATCCCAAAATCAATTATACACGAAGTGAAATCAGAACAAACATGAAAAGGGGACATGAAATTACATTAAGTTATATGCAAGCTTGGAGGGGTAGGCAAAAGGCTTTTAATATACTATGAGGGGACCCAACTAAGTCTTACGGGAAACTATCAATATATTTATATATATTGAAAAAAACATATCCAGAAACAGTAGTAGATTTAAGAAAAATAGAAGAAGGACGATTTTTGTATACATTCATAGCATTGGATGTATGCATAAGAGGCTGGGAGTATTGTCGCCTAATAGTGGTCGTTGATGATACACATATAAGATCACCATTCGAAGGGACAATGTTGATTGCTAGCACTTTGGATCCGGTAGTGAGATTTTTGAACTTCATAAAACAATTATAAAATTGATACCTTGAATGGTTTATTAACTGGTTCTATTTAATTGTAGGCCATATATTGCCTCTAGCATATAGTGTGGTTGACTCTGAGAATGATAAATCGTGAAATTGGTTCTTTCATATTTGATATATTGCCTCATGCATATTTGATAAAGGCTGATTTTTAGAAGTGGTCCCATGCATACTCAGCTGTAAAGAGGACATGA
This sequence comes from Solanum aculeatissimum, assembly GCA_038996855.1. NCBI lineage: Eukaryota > Viridiplantae > Streptophyta > Magnoliopsida > Solanales > Solanaceae > Solanum > Solanum aculeatissimum. Next base: position 12,924 of record JBCEWC010001952.1, on the reverse strand, counting down.
ACACTGACAAGTAATGTTGCCGAATCAATCAATAATGAAATTTTGTTCAGGCGGAGGCTCCCTGTAGTACCTATGCTAGAGTACCTAAAAATAATAATTGAAAGTTGGAATGAGAAACACAACTAAGAGAGGAGGGAGACTACAATAACTTAACAAAGAAGTACAATCAAATGTTGCTGGATAATGAGCGATTGTCTCATCGAATGACGATATGAATTTAAGTTATTAAATAAATAAAGCACTTATCTATGTTTATGGTTAAAAAAATAATTTTTTATTTTAAGGTGAGAGCATCAATGAAATTTCTTCATACAGTCACGGATGGTGCAAAGAGGTTCACAATTTGTTTAAATACAAAAATGTGTTCTTGCGGGAGGATTCAACATGATGAAATCCCTTGTGGGCATGCAATCGCGGCTATTGAATACAAAAATAAATATGCTGAGGATTACCGTTCAATTTATTACCGTAGCAAATATTTTTAGGATGCATATGCAATACCAATTGATCCGATGCCATGCGAGAGCTCTTGGGTTATTCCAGAAGATGTGCTATGTGAGACTGTGCTGCCACCAGATGTAAGAAGAGGACCAGAAAGGCCATCAAATTATGATCGAAAGAAGAGAATTACTGAAGTGAAATTCAAAAGAAGCAAAATTAGCTGCGATAAGTGTGAGTCAAACGGTCATAATAAAAAAACTTGCACTCATTCTCAAGGTAGAAAAATGTTGAGTTAAGGATGGTTCAATTGTCAACGAACAAATTGGTTCTTCTTTTATGACACCGTCATGTATTCAGTTTTTTTATACAGATGTTTAACGGTGGACCTTAATGCCAAATTTAGTTGATTTTATTTTGGTTGAAGTTATTGTAATATTCTTTTTAAGTAGATAGAGGGATTGATTTTTTTTGGTAATAATTTGATTGTGATGTTGGTTGAACACAAACAACCTTGTAATAAAAGAGTTGGTTATATTGTTGATTAAATTATGATAATATATTTGGTTTGAGTACACATCCTGAATATTGATATTTATTTTGAGATACTTAATGGTATAATTGTACTCTATCAACACCAAAATTAAAAGGGGAATTGATCTTTTTTTTGGCAATAAGTTGATTGTGATATTGGTTGAATACAGAGAGCCTTGTAATAAAAGGGTTGGTTATATTGTTGATTAAATTACGACAATGTATTTGTTTTTAAGTACACATTCTGAATGTTGATATTTATTTTGAGATACTTAATGGTACAATTGTACTCTATCAACATCAAAGTCAAACGGGGGATTGATCTTATTTTTTTTGACAATAATTTGATTGTGATGTTGGTTGAACACAGACAACCTTGTAAAAAATGATTGGTTATATTGTGGGTTAAATTATGGTAATACATTTATTTTGAGTACACATTATGAATATTGATATTTGTTTTGAGATAGTTAATGATACAATGTTTATTTTTTTAATTTGAGTTGTGCTGTAATTTTTTTTTTGCAATAAAAATGATTGTGATGTAGATTAAGAACATATATTCCTAAAATTTGGTCGTAAAAATTGTTAACATACTGCTTTTTTCTTTTACACGAATTGTTGATTGTTGATCTTCTATACAAGTTGCTTTTATTTATTTTTTATTTAAACTTTAGTAATACATCTGTGTGAGTACACATTTTAATTGGTGGTATTTTGTTTGGATGTACACATCAAACCTTTGATTTTTTGTTGGAGTTATTTTGGTTTAATTTATGCTAAGAATTTTATGAAGATGTACTTGAATATAATGTAAATCATACTGACAAGAAGATCAAACATAAGTTAGTTATAGAATGTAGTGATTGTCCCAAACACAAAAATAACTACACAACAATCAAATCACAAAAAAGGATAATTACACAATCAAAATAGAACAAAATTTTGATCAAAGTCTTAACAGAAAATCAGAAACTTCATGGGATAAAAAAATCTGAAAATTAGAATAACAGATCATAAAGTCTACTTCTTATTTTTGGGTAACAACTTTGACTCAACCACATTTTCACTGACTTGAATGTATTCCCTTGCTACTGTCGGCGCCACAAATCTGCTAACAACTTTGCTGGTGACTTCGCTTTCACTGCATCAACCTCTATCTTTCTCGTTTCATATTCTCACAAGAATGCACCGTACCTCAAACGGAATAGTTTGAGATTTATAAAACAAGAAGAAATGTCCAAATGGCCTTAGAAAATGTATTCGGCAAAAACACAAGTGAATAAACCACTATCACTGAAAAAAGGTAAAAAATAATGTATGATTAGACAGAGAATTAGAAGCACTGATTACATAAAAAAGAAGGGGGAAACATGAAAAGAAAATGATAAAAATAGTAAATGACTATACTAACATCAGTTGAAAAAATGAGATGATGAGATTTAAAATAAATAATTATAAAAAATGACTTACTTCGAATCTTTACGTTGTTGTGGAATATTGTCACCGATGAAGAATTCCAATTGATCACCTATAGCACAATCCGTATATTCCAATTTGTTCTTCATATCAATATCATTTCATTTTTCATAATAGCCAGTGCTGATGAAGAACAATAGAGTAATTTGTGCAAGTTTTTTGACCACACCAATAACTGCAGCAGAGTGCTTTGATCCAACATCCCACAAGAAGTCAAATACATGAATGCACCTGCTTTTAATGCATATGACAACCAACAACCAATGACATGCTTCAGGTATGTTTATGGGAATGCAAACAAATCAACCAACTTCCATAGGGTATTTATATGTATTTTATATCCTCGTATGTATTGAGCAACCTCATGATCAGGAGTAACAACTTGATTATCTTTCATGCTCTTAATTCAACGATCATGAATTTGTTCAACTCAACGTATGAAAAAAGAGTCCATAAAAATAACTCTTACATCATTTTCGGGTTCATACTTCATTTTTTTTCGAAGGTAATACATAATAACATCAACATCCCGCATTAATAAAAGATTGACAGTGTCAAATATTGTGACTATTAAAAAAGAGATGAAAAGACATAGTAAACTTTATTTTATATTACTAAATCTCCTCATGATCGTCCAGTTGTGATCATATCATAAAATCAATCCATCAATTGTACTCTATCAACACCAAAATCAAACGAGGGATTGATCTTGTTGGATTGCAACGGTGAATGCACTTGTTTTTCTGAAAAAAGTAAAATAGTAACTGAGTAATAATTTGATTAATTTAAAAAAAAATATATATACGTACTTGTCACGTTTCTTTGATAATCTTTTCTTGATCCACAATTGAAAGGAATCAATGAGATTCCTGTCCACATCAAAATTAATGTGTTCAACAAAGGGATGCTTAATCTGAAATATGGGAGGGACTTTTTCTACAGTACCAACTGTGTCACAAAGGTCCGTGTATGAGGATTGGACGTACTTCCCAGCTACCTTAGGTCTACCTTGTTGCACTGATGTAACATATGACATACTGTTTTCTAATGCAACAAGTTGAGATTCACTAAAATCTGATAATTCAAAATCATCAAGCATAGGCGTCTTATGACTAACACCTCCCGCTTCACCTATAAATTCAATAAATCAATTATTAATTACCTAAAAATATTATTAAAAATTGATAGCAATACATCATCACACTGTTTGTTATGACTCACACCACCTGCTTCATTCTGATTATGTAAATTCTGTGGTGGTCCTTCATTGGTCACAACTTTAAGAGTATCCTCAAACTAAAAAAGGAATATTAGCACAAAAAATAACACAAAAAATAAAATGGCCACTACTGAAAAAGAATAAAGAAAAAAAAAGCAACTTAACACCAACTGATTTTCAAGTTTACAATTATATCACTGCAATCAAATTAACGGGCAAACTATGTCAAAATAGTTTAACAAAAAAAAAACATAAAAAGAAAATGCAAAAATACAAACACCAAAAATAGGATTACGACACCATTAAGTGATAGTAACATCCAAAATAATTCTTACTGTCAAGAATTTAATAAAAAATTATGTTAAAAAATCAAGAATAAAATCAATTGGCAGAGTGCTATTCCTACAGGCATCTTTAATAAATCAACACTATTCCCACTTAATTAATCAATAACCAAAAAATAATCAATTTAAAATAAAAAATAAAATCATCAATTGTATCATAGAAAAATCAGCAACTAAATTAAGAAAATAAAATAACACAAAAAGAAAGTAAAGATAAAGAAAATCAAATCGTAGGTGATATTGTATTCTCATTTGGGAGAACACTATTTCCACCGGCATCTTTCATAGAATTATCTTCCTTTTTATCACAATCCTAGTATGTAAATAATAAACATTAATGAATAAAGTTGTTTCACCGATTGACATGTAAAAGCATTACTAAGTGTGGTAGGGTATTGTAAAATATTTAACAAAATAAAAAATATTAATAAAATAATATTTAAAAATAAATAAATAAATTATAAAAACTGTTGAATAGTAGGTGAATCATACCTTCGATGATCCTGAATTATCATTTTTTAAATCAATATTCTGTTGATTTCTTGTCTCAGAGATAAACTTTTTGAATGACTCTTGAATTAGCAACTTCATTTCATTAAACTGAAAATCAACCTTAGCCTCTAAGGTTGATAATTGTTGATGAACCTATAACCAATATATAATAAAATATAAGTCAGATAATGCACAATATCTAAAGTACAGTTTAGGGGGCAATTAATACATACCAAAAAAACCTCTTTTTCAAGTCTCTCAACGACTTCAAACTTGTCAGCTTCAAACTTGTTAAAGCTGTGCATATCTTCTAAATTGTCTCGAGGGCAATTCGGGGAGGAGGGGAGGGGGGCTGTTCAACGTTTCTGCAATCTCCGGTGGCATAAGAAAAAACCAATTCTTCTTCCCGAATGGCAGCCAACTCATCGAGCGTGAATGACAAATTCTTAAAACAAAGTTAAAACTTTGAAATATATATGTTACCTGGTTCTCAGATTCTCGAAACATCCTTTTTTTGAAGTGTTGATAAAAAATCTTCCTCTTGAAAATTTTCTAGTTGAACATTCGTGGAGACCGATTAAATTGACGAACTGCAATCAATCTATCGACTTAGTTGCAACATTCGTAAAATCATATTTGCAAAGTGAAAGGGAATCCAAAGAACAACACCCTGTTAGAGTCCTCAGTCATTTGAGAAGTTATGCAGTCTCTCAAGTCAAGGAATGAAAGATAACCTTACGAATAAATAACATACTTTTCCGACTCAACCAATAAGAAATAGTCTTCAGGAACATATGTATTGACAAGGGGAGATAAAAGTATAAAAGTACTTATAAAATAGATGATGCACATATGGAATGCATCCTCTGGCTCGATCAATCCTTCCTCTCTAAAGACCTTAATCAATTCATCCTTCGGTACACCTTTATGTTTGGTTTTGGGGAAGTACTTCTGAATAAGTTTTGATGAGTCAACAAGGTCATGAACAAAATCATCCATTGTTCCGCATTTAAATTCAGTTACAACCTTAAACTCAGAAATACCAAAATGAATGAGTGAGCCATTCAAATTGAAAGTGAACCTGTTCTTTCGATCACTCGGTACTTCGGGGTGCGCCAGAGATCGTATAAGCTGGGGTTAGACTTTCATACGAGGTAATTCAAGAAGATAGCCAAATGGGGACTGTTTGAACATGTAAAGCATGTTCAGTTTGGTCAATTATTCGGTGATCTCAACAAATACATCAAAATTTGTGTAAGACAACCATCTAGATAGTTTGATTTTCTACTAAACACAACAAAATAAATGAGGCAAAATTAAAAATAAAGTATTACTTAAGTTTGGTATCATCAGTTCTACGGTTAAAAAAAACACATAATATTAAAAGACTGATAAACAAAAAAGAACTAACAATTATAACAGTAGTAAAAAATGGAGAAGAGGGTGTCAACAAAATTATTATTAAGCATACATATACTAACAAATGTTAACTACAGGGAATTGACCAAATAAAGTATAATAAAAAATAACAAAAACACAGAAATGTTAACTCTAATAAATTAAAAAAGATTACCAATTATGCCATCAATTAATATACAAACTATAAACACAACTAAACAACCAACAAATTAACAGTCTCCACAACATATAAAAGGAATATTAGCTGGCAACAATTTACCAAAATATTATGGTAAAAATTAATAATAACACCAACTAAACTATCTATAACAAAAAAAAAAATAAAAAAAAATAGCAACTTAACACCAAAAAGAAAGAAATAGTTTACTAATTATGTAACCAATTGAGGGACACACTGAGTCAACATTTACCAACAAACTACTATCATAGAAAAAAATAAAAAATAACAGCAAATAAACCACAAATAACTAAAAAAAAATATAAAAGAAAAAAATAACAACTTAACACCACCAAAAAATTAAAAAAAAAAGGGTTTAGCAATTATTTCACCAATAAAGGGACCAACTTGGTCAACAAATTACCAACAAAACTATCATAAGCAAAAAAAAAAAAAACCCAAAAAAATACATATTACTAAAAAAAATATACAAGAGGAATTTTTTTTTAGCAACTTAACACCAACAAAACATTTATAAGAGAAAATAATTTACCAATTATGTAACGAAATAAGGGTTCAACTGGATCAACAATTAACCAACAAAACTATCATAAGAAAAAACAAAAATAACACCAAAATTAAACTACACATAACTAAAAAAAAATAGCAACTTAACACCAATAAAAAGATTAAAAGCAAAACAGGTTTACCAATTATGTCACCAATTAAGAGACACACTGAGTCACACAATCTAGCAACAAAAACTATCAAAAGAAGGAATCTCTAAGTTCAATACATACACTATAACAAATTTTAACGAATATATAGAGAAAATTGATAAAGGCAAAATTAATACAATAAATTAATCAGTTAAAAACTTAGCGACACATCAAGAAAATCCAAAAAAAATTATTTGTCAATATAAACACACAAAAAAAGGAGAAAAGTAATTTTACATACTTTTGAAGATTTCTTCAAACTTTTTCCCCTAACATTCTTAGATTTCGCGATGTTCCGATTATCATCTTTATTACCAACACCAACCCCATACTACAAAAAAAAATTGAGAAAAAAAATAATGGTGAAAAATTATTGTTATAGGCCAAAAAATAAATTTTAAGAAAAAGAAAGAGTACCTTGCATGTAACATTTGCAGATTTTAATTCCTGATTCAAACGAAATCTCTTTGAAATTGATATTTCATCCTCGAAATCACTGTTGTGCGGTAGATCAACCTTCTCATTCTCTTTTCTCTTCAAAGATTTAGATGGACCCTTGGCGGAATCCTTTTTCTTTGAAGAATCAATGACAACAAAATTAGTATTGCATCCCTCTTCTGGGTTCTTCCGAACTAGGGAAGGAGTGAATGCATTGAGACTAAAGCTCGACCTTGAAGATTGGATAGGGCTACTATCCAAACAAATAACCTCTCGATTTAACCTAGGGCTTTTACGTACAAGAGTTTTTTTTCCTGGAATCGACATGGTGAACACACAAAAATCAAATGAAAACAACAATATAATGAATAATCAGAAAGATGAATGAATGCAACAATTATTCCCACAAAGAGTAATATTTCAACGGTGATTGTCTATGGATACAGATGAAATGGTACTGAAAAATGTAAAGTCACCTTGATAAATGGAAGAGACGTCTAGAAGGGATATGCATAAAGTTTATACAAAAAAGAACAAGGAAAGCAAAATAGGAACTTTGAAAATATAAAAAGCAATAATTGTATTGTCAAATCACAATTAATAATTAATTGGAGCAAAATATGATCAGATTTAAAATTAAATGTATATGGCGGAATCAATGCAATAATTGAAGTGACATAATGATCTTAAAAAACATATAAAATCAAGAAAAAGAAACATGAATAAATAAATTTTCAATGTATTATTAAATAGTCATTAAACATGTATCTTCTTTTTTAGAAAAATTTAAAAGGTAAAAATATTAATAACCTAAGATGACTTGAATGTAAATAAAAAACTTAAATTTGTAAATATTTTGGTGTATTGACATAGTTTGTAATTTAAGACCTTAAATTGTATACTCTTGGAATTTTTTCTAGATTAAACTGTTGCATCAAATTAATAACATTTATTTAATTTTTTGTATACAAATATTATATTTATTTCAATGGCAAGTCTATTTATATATAATTTTTTGATTGACACGACACATACATGCAAAACATGTACACTAAACTAGTTTTATAGATAACATCATTCATGATAATCCTATTATTATTCTATTTTTTTAGGCATAATATATAAATTGACCTTTAAACTTGGCTTCAAATTTTAAGTGTGACCTTCAATTTTCATAATGCACAAGAATTTAACTATCCATTTCTTAAATAAAAAACATGTGAATCCAACAACCTTATTGTGTGATATACAAACGCTCTCACGTGGATCTTTTAGCCACTCAGTGGCTGACACATAATTAAAAACTTTACACATATTTTATAATTAAACAAATATATAAAATAAAGGAAACAAAAGGGTAGGGTTGTATCTTTCCTTTTCCCAATTACTCATCTTTCACTCTAATCAAAGAAAAAGCCTTAGCCCTAATGTTTTAGCAATCAGACGTAAAATTGTGAAGATTTGTGGTCAAAGTTCTCAGCTTTTGGATATTTTCTTGTTGTTTTTTCTCCATTTAGTCTGGGTATGTTCGATTTTTCCCATTTGAAAGTTTATTTTTGATAGAAGGTGTACAATTTTTGTCACCACGAATGTAAATGCACTTTTTTACCGCTTTGGTCATATGGATCATCTTATAGCTATTTTCCACCGTGGAGGTCACTTTTATAAAATCGGTATATTTCAAAATTGAAAAATTGAGTATTTTGAATAGACAAGGATCACTTCTCTTTAACTGAACTGAAATCTTATGCAAAATATATTTGATATGATGAAATTGAAGATTTTTATATAGAAGATCCTATTACCCATAGATTTGTCAAGTTAGAAAGTGACAATCAACTATATAATTTTATTAAAAATTTGTAAAGTGGATCGTCTTTTAAGGTGTTTCTGAAACACGTAACTATTAAATATGGAACCCACAACTTTTTTGGAACCATTTTATGATGAAAACAACAATGAAGAAATAGGGGATTACTCTAGGGTGTCACATCTTGAGAATGCTATAAATGAAATAAGTGGAATTGAACAACTTTCTAATGAAGAATTAACATACTAATTCTGTTGACTTTGAAGAGAAAAGCTTAGATGATGTTTCGAATCAAGATAATAGTAAAGTTGATGAAGAATTGAGAGCTTTTAGAGAAAAACTCAGAGAAGAAAAAATAAGTGAAGCTGGAAAGGGAAAAAAGAGATCTAAAAGAATTTTCAAACTATAAGAAGTTGAGTTTGGATAAATTGGTATAGATAAGGGATTTGAGAATATTTTCATCAATAAGGTAGCCAAATGTAATGGTAGACTAAGAGGTGATGAAGAGTTTATTGGTTCATCAGATAAAATCAAGTGAAGATAGTGGTGAAGAACTTGATGTATTAGCATAGCCAGGTGTGGATTTACCTTTGAGAAGAAAAAATAACAAATTGAGGTATGATTCTTCTTGTTGCATTTCTTTTTTTGAATTGAGTATGATATTTGAGAGTCCAAATCAGTTTATAAAGGTTGTTGCTGATTATGCTATTCAACATAAAGTTCAATTAATGTTTAAATCCAATGAACTTCATAACGTAAGGGTGAGATGTGTTTGAAATTGTAAATGGGAACTGTTTGCAAGCTTGGATAAGGATACAAGGATTTATTTATGAAAACATACTATCCTTCTCATAGATATCTTATAAAGAACATGAACAAATTGTGCACAACAAAGTATGTGGAAATGAAGACGAGGGATAAAATAATATCTCAACCTGACATTAGGATTCATAAGCTTCAAAAAACAATGAGAAAATAATGGAGACTAAAAGTGGAAAGATCAATATGCTATAGGACAAAACAAAATGTTATTTCCAAATTTATGGGGATTGGAAGTTTGAGTTTTCAAAATTGTTAAACTATGTTGATATGATCAAGAGTTCAAATTCTAGAACTTCTTGCTGGGTGAGAACTGATAAGGAAACGGTTCTTGACAAACATTTATTTAAATATTTCTATGTGTTCTTTGCTACATTGAAGAATGACTGGTTAGAAGGTTTTAGGAAGATTATAGGGCTGGATGACTATTTTCTAAAGGGTGCTTGTAGAGGAGAAATATTGATGACTTTTGTCAAAACAATAAAAACTAATAAATGTATCCAACCACAATGGTAGATCAAGAACTAAACACTCTTGGAGTTGGTTCTTAAGCTATTTTATTCAAGATTTACAACTTGTTGATGGAAATGACATAACAATCATATCTAACATGCAAAAGATATTTATTCTATCTCATTTAATCTCAGTTTTCTATCTCTTCACTGGATTAGAAGTAGAAGGTATTTTTATGTGTGAAGGTATTTATCATTTTTAGTTCTGTCTCATTTCAACTGAGTATTAGTTCTATCTCATCTCAATTTTAGTTTTGTCCCATGTTAGTTAATGAAGTTCTGTTGTGAAATCTTGGCAGTTGCTAAACCTTGAATATAAATTAGAAACTAAATTAAATCTTTAAGTCTTGACAATTGCTAATCAACTGCTAAAACTAAGTCTTACTAAACTTAGTAAATCTTGAAATTAAACTAAGATAAATCATAGTAAATCTTGAAGCTAAGTCTTAGTTATAAATATTAGTTCACGTTGTTTGTTATACCTAGAAACTAAACTTAATAAACTATTAGTTGTAAATCTTAGTCTTAGTTATACTTAGAAACTAAACTAAATCTAAATATTAAAAACTAGACTAAATTTGGATATTAGAAACTAAACTAAATCTAGTGTAACGATCCTCACTTTAAGAGCCTAAGAGTGTAGGAAGTTGGCCCAAAAAATGGATTGCAGTCAAGTTTACGGGAGTGACTTATGGACCATAAGTGGACAAACGATCTATTAGTTTGGTCCTTAAATATGAACTTCAGTAAAGGGAAAGAGTTTCTAAGTGTGGGGTAACCCACATACCGAGTGACGTCCTGTAGGATATGCGATGGTTCATAGATAAGGTCGTGAGAGAGATTATCAGACATGAAGAAATTTTAGAGTTTGCTGAAAGGTGACTTACGTGTTACCAACACGGTCTGTGAATTATGGTACGACCTGTAAAGTACCTCGTGAAATGAGACCAAGAAAATGAGTAAAATGCCTAAGTGTGGAGGGACTCTATGAGTCCATCCACAACCCGTAAGTAATTTTACCGTCCGTAATATGGTTTTGTGGTCTTGAGTCCAGTAAAAGTCAGTTTCAGGGATTTCAAAAAAGTTATCGAACGGACAAAGCTTACGGTCCATGGGTTGATCTACGACCTATATACCGGCTTTAGTAGGTTGAATCCGACAATTTTAATGAAGGACAATTTTGTTATTTCTGTCATTTCTATTCCTAAACCCTTTCATTTTCCCTAAACCAACCTTAAAGCCCTAAGACCTCACTCTTCCTTTCATTCTTTCAATTCCAAACTTTCTCTAAGGCAAGACTCTCTCAAAAAAAGGGCTAGGGCAAACTAGGGTTTCCAAGTTCTCCACCAAGGATTCAAGTTTGGTTCCCCGAGGTTCTTCTAAGATATGTGAGTTGATTTATGGGTATCCTTCCACCCATAAAGACCCCTTTTAAGCATTTTACCATTTTTTAAAATTCTTTTAAGATATTATGCATGCTTATGATGATTTCATGTTACTTTATGTTGTTAAATGATATTAATGATGTCTCATGATATTTTACCAAGTATATGCATACTTTAAGTTATAAATAATGACCCCAATGATGAGTTTTTGACAAGATGTGGAATATTTTACATGCTTTTAAAGAAGTATTATTTTCATGATTTATGTGATTTATAATTATTCCATTATAAAAGCCAAGCTCACCTAGTTTTCAAGTAAAGTTTTGCATGATTTATGAAGATGATTAGGGGATTAAAGTTAAGTTTAAAATTAATAATTTGTCAAAGATATAAGCATGTTTATGTTTTCCCTAAAGATGGTTAAGAAAGGTCCCTAAGATGAAAGGACAATTCTCATTTGGTGGTTCCTAAGTTCGAGCTACTCTTATGATTTGCTACTTATGATTCTAAGTTAAGTTTTAAAGATTTCGTGGGATGACTTAACACTGAATGTGATATTGAGGTGGGGTTCAATAAGGGAACCTTAGAAGCAATCTTTTTTCGCATTAACTATGTGCCACCATAGGAGCCCTTGTAGGCTAGGCTAGTGGATCCACGTAGGCCATTTATGTTATTAAGATGCATGCAAAGTTCATGGAGTTTCACCCAACAAGTGGTCTTCTCATACCAACGTAGGGGATTATGTTGGATTCCATGTAGTAGCTCACATGGTCTTAAATGTTGGTTAAGATCTTCTCCCACAAGTTTATGATTCTATGTTTTGATTATATGACTTATGAGTTCTCATGCATTCACTCTCATTCACATTGAGCTATGTCCTTTATTCATGCGTGAGTTTACATTAATCCTATCTACTTTATATATATGTGTTTTACTCATGAATGATGACATTACAATTTCATACATTTCATCGCATCTCACATACTTAGTACATTCCAAACTACTAACACATATTTTGCCTGCATGATTTAACCATGTAGGGACAAACACTCCTCCACCAGCTCTAGTGTCACGACCCGGATAGAGGGCCTAGATGTGACATGGCGAAGGAGAACCCGAAAGTCTTCGATCAAGCCATCATAGCATCATTTTACACCTC